>JANSTV010069684.1:0-10841 GCA_027564135.1 Lestremia cinerea
AGTAAATTGTACGCACCATGTCATAATTAAACTGCTATTACAAAGCCAAAGATGAATGGTACAATACGGTCCCTGTTTGATTCGAAATGCATTTGGAATTCGAGATGGGTATCAGCAATCAGTGATCGACTCGCAGGGAGATGAACCGCAATTTTTGGCAAATTTTCTTCCTGGACATTTTCCGGTTTGAATGGAATGGATTCATTCAAAATCGTTTGTCGACCAAAAAACATCCCCAAAATATTTCGATTAAAATTCAACGTGAAATTTTATAACCTTAAATTCAATTTTAAATACTCCCCGACGGCCGCTGCGCCATCAACAAACTGTCGACCGAGAAAAAAAAGTTCGGTTCGCGCCCGAAACAACCCTCCCGTCTCCGACGGAACCGATCGCACATCCTAATGAACCAAACATCGAATCGGCAGAAAACAAAATGGAGACGCGCGCGCAGTTAGATTCCTCTCGGCATTGCGGCCGGCAACCCTAACCCCAGAAAATTGAATGAAAATAAATCGTCGAATATCGAAAGGGAGGTTTTTTGTTCGGCATTAACATAATTGTTGTTTTAAATACAATCGATTAGGGTCATTTTCGACTAACTAAATCGGCTCATGTAAACAAGTTGTGTGTAGCGCAGCAGCCGCCTCACCGTGAGCGAGATAAAAATCAGTTGTCCTCTTTCATCCTGGCTGCATGACTGCGACTCAAAGCAGGACATTGTTCCTCATGCAAGCCGAATCAAACGGAGAATATGTTTTTGCGTGCGTGGATCATTTGTGAGATATTTTGCACTTGTCATCGCCGGGTTATCGTTTGCCGGCAACAGCAACACAATTGAAAATTAATTTTAGGGGCGATGCGATGCAAGTGTGTCACCCGGACCGGAATCGTATAAATGCGAGAGTCTGATTAGAATGTTGCGCAGATTGAATTCGAATTCGGAGGTGAACACATCGAAACGGACACAATGTTCCCGATAATACCGTCGCACATTTTGAGGCAGCCAATCGCGCCGGTCGTCAATCGCCTGAATGACGGTTCCGATCGGAATTTACGGCTCAACTTTTGGAACGTCGAGGATTTGATTAAGCGATCGAGATCACAAAAGCTGTACGCAACATCACCGGTGACCAGTTCGAGTGCAAGTGAGAAAAGTGAACGGCTCGCGGAAGGATGCTTTGCATCGAGCTTCCTGCCCAAGGACACCAAGTCTTATGCTGTGAAAAGTGCGCAATCGTATCGTCGGTCGGGTGAAGTGCGCAAAATCGTGTTGCGAATCAATTCCGCGGGATATTTGGAGTCGGAGGATGGAGCCCCTGAGGAGGTCTGGTTCAAACAGATACGACTGTCAAACGACACGCACAGCAATAACGCCCTGTTGGAAACGACCAGCACCAAACAGCTGAGAATCCGAATAGTGAAGCCGGTGCACGCCAACGATGAGCTGCTTCTTTGGTTTTCGGAGGAGGTGTCAGCTTTGATGGACGTTCCATTCTTGACTCCAGGCAACATTCGAGGTAAGTGCTCAGCTCAAAGGCTCCTACGAACCCCGTTGTTCATTGAACCCCTCCTCTCTTTCAGGCAAGAACAACTACACCTGCAACCTCTGCGAGAAAACCTACGAATATCCGAATCCTTTGAAGATGCACATCGCCACCCGTTGCGATCGAGGCACTCAGGAAGACCTATGGGGTCGTCTCGAGCAGTCGCTCCCGAGGAACTTCATCTTCCATCCACTGTACTCACCTCCGTCCCAGTGGGCGATTCATCCTCCGACCTACCCGTCACATCGGCCAGCACTGTCCCCACCCAGCGACCCCAGCCGAACGTCCGCCTTTCAACCAGTAATGCCTCCACGTTACCCGCTCATCCCCGCCAGTGCCACCGCTCCAACGCCCAGCACCGATCAAACTGCCATCGCATCGGCGGCTGCTCATTTGGAGACAATCGTCAGCAACATGGGCACGTCGAAGCAAGGCCACCTCTGCATCTACTGTGGGAAGTTGTATTCCCGAAAATACGGACTGAAAATCCACATTCGAACTCACACCGGCTTCAAACCGCTCAAGTGCAAATATTGCTTCCGACCATTCGGCGATCCGAGCAATTTGAACAAACACGTTCGGCTGCATGTGCAAGGCGCCAACAACTGCTACAAATGCCATTTGTGTGATAAGATTCTGATTCGACGGCGGGACTTGCAGAGGCACATGCAGACCAGGCACAGTTCCCACGGGGAGGATGTCAGTGGGGAGGAGGGTGAAGGCTCCAATAACGCTGAAAGCGGTAGCAGTACCAGCAACAGTGCGTCATCCGATGAGGAGGCCAGTGACTGTGATCCTTCCGATGTCAAAATGAAGGAGGTTTAATGGGTGTGGGCGTGGCTCTCTGACGGAGACCTTGTAAATATTCCGCTATTGTTCCTGATTAGTTGTAAGAAATCCAAGAGAAATAAACGGAAAGTAATGCTCAAATATTCACTGTGCGATTTATTACAAACTAAAGCGAAATCCTCATTTCGATAATATTTCATCAAATAAAATCGTTTATCAAAAAGAAAAAAGAAAAATTAGAATTAATTTACCTAAATTGCCGGAGCTCAAATTGAACACAGAATGTTGCGGCTACAATTGGTCTAATGTTTGGCCGGCGGGCCAGAGCTGTTGGACGCATTCAACTGGGTCATTAAGCGTTGCACGTAGACGTCGACCTGTGAGTAGTCGAGCAGTGCGTTTTTGACGATTTCTAGAAGCAATTCCGGCCACAGCGTTTCCAACTGTTGCAGTTTCTCAACGGCGTTGTAGGTGTTTTCGATCATCGCGGAAAAGTACTTGTTGCCGCGTTGACGAATCTCGCTTTCGGACTGCGTGCTGGTCGAGAGGATGCCGTTCGTTGTGGTGGCCTTGCATTGGAGGGCCTCCTTGCCGACGACCACTTTCAGCGATGGATCGGCGGTCATCAGCCACTGCTTGGGCGATAATTTGCTGGCCGAGCAAGATTCGTCGAGGCGAAGGCGCAACAGCAGCGGTTCCAATATGGTTTCCGGCAAAGACCACAACACCAACTCACCGAGACCAGAGTAGATCTTCTGCGCATGGTCCGTTTCATCTTCGGTGACGTCCACCTCGTTGATCGTCTTAATCCCCCAATGTGACAGGCGATAAATGGCGTAAAGTCGCCAGAATTTCGTGCAAATGGGGTTCCCTTCTGGGTCAATGCTCAACGAGTGAATGCCCTGGATCTCCGCGAGCGCATTCAACTGGCCCAAACAGCTGATGTTCGTCTCGCGGAAAATGAAGTTTTCCGCATTCGGGAATCGAGCCTTGATGCGACTCAACACCGTAGCGATGCTGCTGAAATTCACATAGCTGAATTTGACGGTGTGCACATCGTTGGCCTTCTGGACGTTCCACTGACGGTCGACGAATTTGATGGCTCCGATTCCGTAAACGTTCAAATATCGGCCGCAGATTTCGATGAGATAGTCACCGCCTTGCTCGCGCTCCCGGTCATTCGTGTTGTTCTTGTGGGTTTTGTTGACAAACGATGGCTGAGGCACAATTGTCGCGATGGCCGGAGTCGGTTTGGCTGTTTGAGCTCGCTGCAATGTGCTGGCGCCGTATCGGCGAGTCGGCGCAACGCTTTTGCATCTTTGAGATTTGTCTGATGGATTCGCCGGCGTCGATGATTCAGACGGAGTTTTCTGAGAGTGGATCGACAGGTTGGATGTTTTATCGCAGTCTTCCTCGACGACCTTCAAAGTGGTCTCGACTGGTTTCTCCGGGCGAATCTCTTTTGCTGGTTCAATCACTTCCGGTTCAATTTTGATTTGAGCCGGTGGAGGTTCCGGCGCTGGTTTCTCTAACGCTTCTGTTCGAATGCACGATGCTTCCGCCGGTAGTGAGTCTTCAATCGCGGGTTCACCTTCCCTGGTGGGAATCTCCACAGGTTCCACAGTACTTTTAGCCTCCCCCTCTGGGACACGAGACTCGCCTTTGTTCAGTTCCTCATTTTCTAGGCTGACGCCACTGGATGCCGAGTCGATATTCGCCCCCAAACTGGACCCCGACGAGTTTCGTCGCTCAGCAGCTTTCTTTGCGTCGATGAATGGCGTCAAAATCGGCGGCAGACGAAAGCACTCTTCCGGTGAGGATTTCTCCGAAGACTCGACTTGAACGGGGGTTTCCTGTGAGAAAGACCTCCGGATCGTTGCCGTCGAAGGTTTCCGCAGATTCTTCCGAATCATCTGAGTTTTTTGTCTAAGGTTCTTCCTGTCCACGATGACACTGTCCGATAGATCACTGTAGATGTCCACCTCGATCTCGGACACGGGGACCTGTAATTGTTGGGAGGTGTTCTTGATCGACTTCTGGATGAACGATGAGCTCTTGTTGACCTGCTGTTGTGTCCGCAGCAGTTCCCAATTTGTGCGAGCATTCGATATAATCTCTTCTCGGCGAATGCTGTTTGACACATCGTTGCCCAGATGTGAGTAATTTGCATCGGAGGTTTCTTTACTTTTACGCCACGCCATCGCGGCACGTTTGACCTGTTCGGTGACCTGCATTTGGCTCAGAAGTATCAAACTCGGCAGATAGCTGACGAGAAACGAGACACAATCTCCGCCAAGTGACACTGGATTATTCTCAATGGTCACCTCCTTGAGGTTGATCGCCTTCGCAATGGCCGCCATATTCTCGACTGTCTGCAAGTCGTTGTGACACAACCACAAGCGTTCCAGGTTCCGCAAATCGTCAAAGCCGTGAATTTTCTTGATTCGATTCCGCTTCAGATTCAACTCCTTCAGATCGAGCAGGCCTTTGAAGTCATCCACTTGGATTTGTCGGAGACTGTTCCCCGCCAGATTCAATGACTTGAGCTCCTGCAGCTGGCAAACCTTCTGCGAAATGGATGAGATTTTATTGCCGTGCAAGTCGAGGACTCGAAGGGAACTCTTCACGGAAACGATTCCAGAAATGTCATTGATGCGATTCTTCCCCAGCAGCAACACAGTCAGACACTTCAGCCCATCCAGATTCGATATCTTTTCGATCTGATTGTCGTACAAATCCAAAAACACCAGATTCTCCAAGCTCATCGAGTGACCCAAGAACGGTTCATTTTTGATGATCAAACTGTTGGCCGGTGGCTGCAGTTCAACATCCTGCGTGGAATCACTGCTGAAACTGGACATTCGACCATTCGCAGCGGTCGTCGCTCTGTCGTTGACTCGATTCGATCGATTCTCTATCAATCGTCCCAGATGAGCTTTGGTCGCGACCAAATGCCTCGAGTAATTGCTGATGAAACTGTTGGACTTGCGGAGCACATATCGCTCCTTGGCATGAAGCATGATGGACTTCTGAACGAAGGAATTCTTCATCGTTGAATTCGATTGAACGAACGTGTCTTCGGTTGGGGGCGCCGCTGGCTTCGCGGCATGTCTCGAAGTGGATGATGACGAGGACGAGGAAGGTTTCTGAATGGACTGAGTTCGACCGAACCGCCGGGCAGGCACCTCCTTCACTTCCGGTTCTTTCCCATTCACCACTTTCCGCCCGTCTATTTTCCCCGCCTCCGAATCCAAACACTGACCCGGCACATAAAAGCTGTTGATCAAATTATGCTGCAGCGACAACAACCGCAAATTCGGCTCATCCTCGATGATTGGCAAAGTGGTCAATCCCCTCCGATCCAAATTAATGCGATCCGGTAGCTTCTCTTTCTCTTTGACGCTCCGTTGAATCCGCCAGAAGCCATGCTGAACCGCACTGTTGCCATTCGCGACGACGACGCCCGTCAAACGTTTGTGCTCGTCGTCGTTCTTATTCGCATCGGAGATTTTCTTCAAATACGCCGAACTCAATGTGCTGTACGATCGATGAATGGTGCGATTCACAGAGCGCGTTAATGCTGGCACAACCGATTCAATCTTCAGCGGTGACACTTCCGCCGGAACATTCAGCAAATTGCGATTATTCGAAACAGCTGCGGATTTTCCACGAATTTTCGTTGTCGGCATTTGATTGAACTAAAATGACAAGGAATTGATGTCGCATCGACTGTCAATTGGCAATGAAATGGATTTTCTAAATTTATTCGCTCGGTGACATACCAAAACTCATTAATCACCGTCACCCACCAGTGCTGGCACTTGATTCATTGATTTTATCGAATCGTTTTCCGAATTTCCGTCACATTTGTACGATTTCCCAACGAGAATTTCCCATTCGACAATGGATTTGCTCCTTCGAAGCCTCTCCGAGGGCGATCCCACTTGAGCCTCTGATGTAATCCAGTCGACCGAGTGAAGAATTGAAGCGAAAGTTTTTGCTCGAAAAATGTCCCACGACCGAGCAGCACAAACGCGTTGAACGCAAACGAAGAATTCTTCTGAATGGTTTGTGTCATTCGATTGTTATCAGTTTGTTTATTGAGGTTATGCAATATTGCTATAGCGAGAGGTGCTCGTATGAACGGTCGCCTCGTAACCAAACCAAACGACGTTCATTTGGCGTGCATTCCCATTTTGAGTGACGGCGTTGCGAAGCGTGAATATTCCAAATAGCAACAGGCCTACAATTTATGATTCTATTTGCGAGTGGCATGTGAATGAATATGCGTCCTTGTCAGTGTGACAGCCAGCAATGTCAAAGGAATTCATTCATTTTGGGAAAAGTTTTGAAATAAAAGTTTGTTTTTTCGAGAGAGGCTTTTCTGAGTGGCCAATGTTTTTATTGCTTCATTTCGAACGGGAAATCACGAGAGAATTAGTTCTTGACTTGGTGTGGGCAACACTCTGGATAAGGTTTGGATTGGTCGCTTTCCAGATGGTGTCCGTCGATGGCAATGAGTCTGTCGCAACTGAAAGAGGAATTTGTTAGTTTGGTGAATGCTGTGCGCTTCGTCGTAATTACTTGTCGATGTTGAAGTATAAGCCAGACTCGCAAGTGTACTTCTTGCAAACGCCTTCTGGGTAATACGTTTCGCCAACAGAATACGCTTTCTTAGTCTCGTCTAACCAGCATTTGCCGGGATGATCCACGTGCATTAATGTGTTAGTTCGTTCGATACTGAGCTGGTATGTGGTCGCTGAGGCTGCGTAGAGTACGCAAAATAGCACGGCGATGTTTAGGATGAATCTCATTTTGGGTGAACGGTAGCGATTTACTTAACAAAACAACTGATTTCGACTGAATGTCCAATGGTCGTGATGAACTGGTCCTTTTAAAGTGAAAAACGAGCAACTCAAATCAGATTAGGTCTGAGGTCATTTCTGCAACATAAACAGCGGAATCGTTCCGTTCGCTGAGAAGATACGCCGATAATCAGCCGAATGACCACCAAATCGCAAATATACGCAAACAACTTTCAAATTAGACAGATAATTTATTCCAACAAGAAACGCAATTGGTTTCCACTCAATCAACCGCAATCTTTCTTCAAAGAGATTGGAGGTCGACTTCAACCTTTGACTGGCCGTGGGCAGCAATCTGGATGCGACAAGGATACATCTTTTTTTGATAACCCTCGACAGCTTTCTGTTATAACTCAACTCCACACACAAGTTTCGATTGCAAGATTTCTCCATACCGGACTTACTCCAGCAAGTCCAGAATGTTTAATGGGCGTAATACAACTTGTATACAATTTAGGGTCACTTGCGGTCTCAGACGAGAGCGATAAATTAAACAAAATCAATAATAAGACTTTCTTCTTTCTTTTCCCTCTTTTTTATATTTTTTTTTTCAAATTAAATTTTTCATTTTGAAAAGGGGTTTATGCGAATGATATTTTCATTTAATATTTCTTTTATTTTCAAGTTTTCTTGGGGAATTAAGATTTATTTTTCCTTGTCCAAAAACACTGATTGATCACTGGAACAAAGATAGAATTAAACGGCGCCATTGTTTTATTGATTTTGAATGATATTCAATGGAACCAACGCGAATGGTAATTTGATCATCGAAAGGAAGGAAGGAAGGAAGGAAGGAAGGAAGGAAGGAAGGAAGGAAGGAAGGAAGGAATACAGTAGATGACACTGATCAAATTTGGAATTTAGGAAACGATAAGTATTAAAGCTCAGATAAAATGGAAAATGTTAGAAAATCAAATTACAAACAAACTAAAATCATTGAAAAATCGACCCCTTTTTCTCAACCAAAATCGGATCAGGTGTGAGGTCATTTCTGCAAAACAAACATCAGAATCGTTCCGTTCGCTGAGAAGATACGCCGATAATCAGCCGAGTGACCACCAAATCGCAAAAAAAACGCAAACAAAATTCAAATTCGAAAGATAATTTATTCCAACAAGAAACGCAATTGGCTTTCACTCAATCAGCCGCAATCTTCCTTCAAAGCGATTGAAGGTCGTGCTCAATCTTTGACGGGCCGTGGGCAACAGTCTGGATACGGCAGGGATAAATCACTCTCCAAATGATAACCAGCAGGCGGCTGCCTCTTGCCGCAACTGGAAAGAATTATCACATTTGAAGTTCACCGCAAGGAAAATCAACAACAAGCCCTTACCCAACGATCGAGAAAGAAAAGGTTGGCGAACAAGTGTGTTTGGCGCACCGGTTCGGCCTCTGAAAACTCTCACCAACCTCGTACGCCAGACTCGTGTCATTCGACCAACACTTGCCAGGGTGGGCCGGGTTAACATACGGCATCGTCCGGGCAACCCAAGCCACTGCAGCGGAAACCACACAAAACACCACGAAAACGTTTAGAATCAACTTCATTTTGGTTGAACGCTAGCGGCGAGCTACAAAATGAGACTAATTCGGTGCGAGGCTCGTCGGTCAAAGATTCGAGTCAGACTTTGAGTTGTCAAAAATTCGTACAGAGTCGCTTCACGAACTCAGGGTGGCGTTGGGAGGGGGCCCACACGGAGATGGGCATACAAAAAAACACGACTACAATCCTGGACGAATGGAATATTTAATCTCGCGCAAATGCTCCCAATGTCAATCCTTCACAACAAACTCGCAGCATCCTGGGTATGGCTCCGAGATATTCCTCTCCAAGTGATAACCTTCGCCGGCTTTGGCCACACCGCATCTGAAATGAGTTTCACTTGAGGTGTCGACGCGCGGAAGAAGTCAGGAGGTAGCCGGACTCACCCCAAGATGCTGAAGGAGAAGTCCTCGGTGCAAATGTGCTTGACGCAATTGTCCTTCTCCTCGAACGATTCTCCGGGCGCGTAAGCCTTCTGTTTCTCATCGGACCAGCACTTGTTCGGGTGGTCTTTATGCACTTTTGGCCGGGTCAAGCCAACCCAAGCCAACGCGGCGTAGGCCACCGATAGCAACACGAATATTTTCAACAGAAACCTCATTTTGGCGAACTCTAATCGGAAACTGAATTGCTCTGCTTCGAGCGTCAATTCCAAAGCGTGCAAACATCGGCCGTTGATAAGAGGGGGAGAGCAGAGGTGAATCGAGCAGAATGCCATGCTCCCAGGCTGGGCCGATCCGCCTCTGTTGCTTGAATGTGAGTCGACTCAAAATCGGGCTGAAGATCAAAGGCCACCGAGCGCTGATGGGAGATTATAACGGTGCATCGCTAGCGTCGATAAGCCGGCCAATTCACCGGAAAGTAAACAAAACATTTTTCAAGAAATATTTTCATCATTTATTTAAAATGTATTTACAAATAATAGTTAATCATTTGATTCGCTTTAAAAACAAAAGAAGAAATAATAATAAAAATGAAGTAAAAACAATCAAAATAACATAAAAGAATTCGAAGGAATTTCGAAATAATGATAAGATATAAGTCTCAGAACAGATTTAGAGCTAGTTGCCGCTTCCCGCTGAGGGGAGAGGGGGCATTCGAAAGACAAATCGAAATCATCTTAAAAATCCTTGATTTTAACTAGCACCGCGACCGCGACAATAAAAAGACATTCTCTTATTCTGCAAAACGATTCATCAATATTCGTCAATTTTCATCAATTTTCAACAATATTTTCCAATAATTTTCCATAAAATGAATCCGTTAAAGAAAAACTTCAATTGGCGAGAACGATTGAAAAGCTGGACGGGCCGAGGCCTTGTGCCCCGCGAAACTAAAGATAATTATTAAAAAAATAAAATAAACAAACAACCACTTCGTCCGGCCGCCAGCCTTTCGCTCGTCTCGCCTTCGCCTGTCTAATTCCGTTTAAATCTACGTAGTTATTGAAAAGAATACACGACAATCAGAAATATTATTTATAATATATGGCATGCATACATCGCGTCATACTCTTAAAGAATCCAGTTTGAATTTTGATAACAATTTTTTTTTCCTTTTTTTTTATTTCGTTTTGTTCAACTTTGTTTGGATCGTTTGGTCAATTTGTTTCGTTTGTCAATTCCTGTTTTTGCGACAATCGCAATCATCGAAGCGAAGTACGGCGAAATCAAGTTCAACACAGCAAATTCGTATGCAATTCGTCTCAGGACGATCATAATTAACAAAATCACTCTCCAGTCGTCGAATTAGTCCGTTTGGGGTCGGCGTTCGGCGCATTCAAGTCCTGTGTCCCGTTTGTCTGCCGCCTCAGCGGATTGTCTATCGTCTTTTGGATGGGCGAAAGCAAATGGTCAAACTTTCATTGAACTTCAGTCAATTTGATGTTAATTTCAGCAAAGAGAAAAATTTGATTAAAATTTGTAATTTTGAAAACAAAAAATTAAAAGCAATTTAGACAGGAAAATTTACAGAAAATTCACTAGAAGAAAATTAAAAGAAAATTAAAAGAAAATTAAAGAAAAATTAAGAGAGATTTTCAAAAAGAATTTAAAGAGAATTTGAAGAGAATTTTAAAGAGAATTTAAAAAAGAATTT
>JANSTV010069695.1:0-10839 GCA_027564135.1 Lestremia cinerea
GTAGCTTTTTTAAACGTTCCTCAAAAGCCAAAGTGTTAAAAAGCATTTTCTCTCGTCGCCGAACGACACTCACCGCACGACAACAATCAACACCGATCGACCGAATCGAACACAGGAACAAAACTATTGGCCATCAGATCGTTGAGCAGCAACTTAATTTTTCTAAAAATTTCAGGCGAATAAAAATATTAATTTTTATTAATTGGAATTTTTTCTTCAAATTTCTTTTCAACGAGAAAATTTCGATTTTTTCGTTCCGTTAGTTTGTGGAATAAAAATTTTTTGTGTTTCCGCCCTTGAACATTTCAAATTTGTGCTCAAGTTTCTCCAGTGAATTACCGTTAGTCTTTTTCCGCGATTTCGATTTGAATGAGATTTTGTGTGGAAGAACAACGCGGAAATATATTTTGAATACAAAAAAAGCGAAAAGCAACGGACAAAAGAAATACGCGTAACCGAAGTGAGTTCAAACAAAGGTAAATAACGTTTATTCCTTAGCTTTTAATCTCCGTCGGATGGGAGAGCTTTCACCCACATTTCGTGACGAAGTGAATGTTCTTAAAAAGGTGTTGTTAATATTCCGGTTCAACATTGAAAATCGGCCAGCCACGACCAACACCACGCCGTCCCATTTGTCTCCTGCATTCCCTCGGTCTGCCAACCGAACCAGAATGTTGAAACGACGAAAATTTAAATAATAAAAACATTCATTTGGGAGAAATGTCATTCCCATTGCACCCGAAAAATGTGAATATTAATTAATTCATAAAAACGTGAACAGTAAATTTGTAAAAGTCAATTAGACCGAACTCCTCGACCAACACCCGCATTCGAATGAATGAAGAAAGGCAAACAAAAGCCTCATTTTTTTTTTGCGCTCTGTCCTTTTACCCACCGATGCTTTCTGGTAATTAACATAAGAATATTCCATTTTCCTTGGACCGAACGCTCACTTTCCGACGGCACTCTCGCCTTCGATGGCTGAGCGAAAAGATTTCGAAAAAAAAAAACAAATAAATTGACGGATGTTATTAACGCATTAAAATCGACGGAAAAAATGAAATCCAAACGGAGTCCAGAAGACCTGAGAGGAAACCAAGCGGACAACCGCAATACACCGAGACAATCAAATCAAAAGCATATTTTGATTCGAATTTCATTTTGATTTGAAAATTTTCCTCCAATTCGCTTCGGATGGTTGCCGTGAAGATGCCCAAGTTTAGGTCACAATTTGAAATATCGTTGCTGTCGAGTCGAAATTCATTGCCTTCCATCCGTCAAAGACGATTGGTTTTTTCTCGCTCCCGTCGGAATGTCATAGAATGAAAGAGAAACGAGAATCGACAACTTGTTGGTCAACAGGTTTTGTCAGTGACAATGAGGGAAACTGTTGCGATGCCACCCACCAGCTGTAGCGACTTAAAGCCCTCACACACCGATGACGGTGGCATTACACAATGATTATTCCGGAATGAATAGGCAGTGAGTCTGTGTTTGTTTCACGGCTCTATCGATAATCGACCAATTCTCGTCAGCCACAACGACACAACAACGGAAAACGAAACAATTTTCGAGTTGTTACGATCGACGACACGGCGACACGTGTTTCTTATCGTAAACCGATATTGACTGGAAAATGAACAGCAGACAATTTGGATTTGTTTGATTGCAACAATAGATGAACGCTTGCCCATTTTCGCAGCAATTCAGTTCAGTCGGATCGGACTGAAGCAAAAACGAAGCAAAATAAAAAAAAGGGAAAGAAAAAAAGAGAAAATAATTCATTCATCGTTCTGATGAGTTCATTAAGAATTAATTCGTCAAGTAGGTGTTTCATTTCGATGCAAGCAACAGATAGGACTTGCCTTCGGTTGATTGAGTTATTTGGCTTGAGCATTTGAACTTCAGTCGACCTGAAGAAGGCTGCTCGTTCTGGTGGTTTCGATCTCGCCCTTGAAAGTCATACGAAGCCAATTCTAGCGTGAAAGCTCAATGGCAGATTGGCAGCTTAGAAACGAATGATTCACATTCCTCGTTGGTCAAATCGATGTGTCTGTTCAAGACCGAACATCTGGATCGCGGTAAGGTTGCAAAAACGCCATTCAATTTGCTCATCCGTAAGTGAATATCGTACAAAATCATCCAGGATTCTCATTGCAATTCGCCGACCCATCCACAATGACCAATAAGATATAAGCTATGATTCAGTGTTAATGACTTTGCGTGGCTCTCAGCCACGCGCATTTTCGTTACTTGGCAAACCGCATTAAAATTAAAACTAACAATAACAACCCCGATGAGCGTTTCCACATCATTCGTTTGTCATAACGCGTTCGCTTCTGTTCATTGTCACTTCGTGCATTTCATGCCAAATAGCAGTGGAACGCGAAACGCGAAACGCGAAACGCGAAACGTTAGCAAACATTGGAGAAAATGCAGAAGGAAAAAAAATGCGAATGGCTTTTCCGTTCAATTTTTCCACACGAATTTTCTTTCATTTAATTTTTCCGACGTTAATAATTGAGCTGCATCATTTACATTTTTATGTCATCACCTCACTTGACACACTCACTTAAGTCATGTTTTATTCGCCATCGGAATTAATTCAAAATGCCCTCTGACTTGCGAGTTTTCCATAAACTGAAGGGTTTTCCTTTCGACAATGAGAAAAATGAGCAGCTTTTTCATCTTCTTCATTCTCGGGAGAGTGGCTGTGTATGTGTGTGTGCCTGCGTGCATGCAAAAGGTAGACAAGAGCCATGACGTTGTCAGACAACCCAGAACATTCTAGTATTCGGCAGCGTTTGCCGATGAGAGAAAATAACGCAGCCGAACCGAACCGAACCGAACCTAAGCTCCCCAGCTCGACATCCATGACTATCATTTTCTTTCATTATGCAGTCATTTATCACTCCTGGAGTGCTTTTTTGAATAAAAATTGTTCTTCTTCTTTGTAATTGCACTTGTTTACAGTTATTAGTTCATTATATTCAATTGTGAGCATCCGAACAAAACGAGAGAAAACATATTACAATTTGTCGTCGTTGTCATCATTCTCATCGTCCTCGTCTTTTTTGTTGTCGTTTTCTTTTGTGGCTTTTGGTCACATTTCTCGTTTTCCCTTTTCGTTTATCTTTATTCATCTGTTCGTTCTGTTGCTGTTGTTGCCATTCCGTGCATTCAGCCGTGTGTCAGCAATGACAACCAAAGAAAAAAAAACAAACTATTTCTCGGTTTAATTTGAGGAATGCGAGATGCCTTAGGTGGATTGCGGGAGGGTGGTGGTGGTGGATGGTTGATGGGGGGTGATGTAACAAGTTGCAAATTAACCTTCAAGCTTCCTGAACGTCATTGATTATTTAATATATTCGACCAAAGTATTTCAGGTCATGCGGGCTTCTCCATGCACCCGTTTGCATTTACGGTTGAAATTGGAATTGAAATATCGCCTTTGGGACGCATCCATTGATCCGATATTTGAGAATGAATATGGGCGGCATTCACCGCAATTCATATTCACATCAAAAGTCAAATTCAATTTGCTAATTGAGTGGTCGTCTTTGTGACGCATTCAATTGCAATTGAATAAAGCTCATCCGTGCTCATCGCGCAAATCGCCCAAAGATTGGAGTCATATCGAGAAAATTGGGTCATTTCATATCGCTGCATAATCGAAGACAGTTTGGTGGATGTTTATTCACAAAAGACTCCTCACCCCTCCCCAGACCCACCTCCCCCTATCTTGCACATCTGCACCCACTCTACATCCCACCTAGCCCCCCGGCTCGACCATGTTCGATGCGAGAAAGTTGGAAAATTAACAAAAACAATTTTTGATAGATTGACTCATTCGACTTGTTATTTATTTAACAATTCTTTTGTAATTTAAACATAATCACAGCAGTTGATTGATAGACTCATCTCTATTATTATTGTTTGACATAACTTCAATTCAAGTCAGAGGTTTCTTCATGATTTCCATCGTGCTTTTGCTTTTTGCCTTTGGTTTTTTTTCTCTTGAGATATTTTAATCGTTGTTGATTCCCCAGCCGCGGTATTTTACGTTAGCCGAAATGAATGAGCACTTACAATGGCCCAGAGGCAGTATGCATGAGCAGTTCTCCCTTCGATTTCCCAAAATACTCAATGGAAATTTCTATTTACCAAAGGCGACCCAATGAAAACTCATTCTGTTATTCTAGACTGTAATGAAGGCGACCAGCTCTGCTGTTTCACCGAGCAGCACAGTTGAATGGAATATGAAGCAAGCAGCGAAATTAAACGAAACTTTTGTATTCATTTTTGAACAATGCGAAAATGAACATTTTTTGGTTAGCTTCCGTTGAGTGGTGTGCCTTTGCTGGTGAGCATCGTTCGATAAACGCTTTCGGTTTGAGCGAAATTAGAGACTGTTTGAAAGCCACTTGGGGTTTGTGATGTCACCGAGTTGTGGCGAAGCGACCACACTAACCTCGCCAATAATCTCTGAATAATCGAGAAGAATTAACGTCATTCCCATCCCGGCTGGTCCGGACTGCTCCGCAACAGCAACGAAAGTTTGTTAAAAAGAAAAAAAAACCAAATGTGTCCGCTGGTGAATTGCCCCGAGCGCCAATCTGTGTTACGAACCACTCGGAATCACTATTGTTTGTCACAATTAAATTAAAATTACATTCGTGCGAATGAATTATTTTCGAATTTGTCGCCAGACAGAAAATTACAATATGATATCTTGTACATTGTTTGGAATAATCGTCGGCTTTATTATAACTGTCATCATTTTGTCGCCTTTCCATTCGCCCATTTCTTTTGCCTTCGTTTATGCCTTTTTCGTAATTCAGTTTTTTGCATTGCGATAATTACCCTTGGCTTGGCATGAAATTATACGAAAAAAACACCGCAGCCAAGTCCAACCAACATAACTCATAGTCGGATTGCATAAAGAGATGGCTCACACACCAGCAGCAACACCATCAGCAATGGCAACGTAAGCAGTCGTGTATCCAGTTTCACAAGCTCCACTCCTCGACCGCACGTTTGACACTTCCATTTTGCTCGTTGTCGTTTCCCTTTTTCCCTTTTGCGATTCATAAACAATCTGTCGAATCGACAAGAGTCTCGGTGCAAAATTCTGTTTTCTTTGGTCGGGATGACACGATTCCATTCTATTCGTGAGACGAAGCCCCGGTCGTCAACCAAAAGATAACAATTGCTGGCGGAATTTCGAAAAAAGGTGTACTTTACTTTCCAAAAGCCTCGAATCTTTTAATCTCCTTTCTTTTTCTGCGGCGGTTTTTTTCCTTTCCTTTCGAATTGGCCAAAGTCAATTGGCGGATGTCGCAATGTCAAATCGAACCATGTCTTGTGCGTGACATTGATTAGATGTTTTGCGCTGGCATTTGTTTATCGCTGGGATGTTAGGAGTTGCGATTTGGAATTATTGATTGGGGGTTCCCGAAGAGGGGAAGGGGCATTGTTTTCCAAGACGCTCCATTGAATGCGCCACATTTGAAGGGAGACCCTTCAGTCATCCTACCGACACTGCCCCGCTTCTATCGCTTTGAACATTCAACAGTCTTCTCGGCGACACAATTCAATTAAATTAATTAAATTGAGAGCAAAATAGGCAAATAACCATCGATGAATATTTGTTTGACGTTAAAAAACATTTTTTTGCCAGCCACTCAATTCGATTCGACCATCATTGCCAACTGCTGCTAGGGCACTTCCATAAAACAAGTAAATTTTCCGAGATTTTTCCGCCGTCGTTCTCAGAACGCAACGCAACGCATTGAAAGGAACGATCAAAGAAGAAACAGGCACAACTGAATCGGCCGTTAAGCGCACACTGCGTCAATCGCCTTGGATAATTTTGAGACGATTCTGATTGATTTACTTCGATTCGAACTCACCAAATCGAGAACGGTTCTCGACACATTTCAACATTCGCCAGTTTCCGTCTGGCTGACTGATATTTGCGTAGTGTCACTGCACGTCGCCATTCAATCCACTTTGACATTTTCGCACGACTTCTTCGCTCGACTTGACTTTGGATGTGATGTGATGTTCGAAGTCGCAATTAATTTCTTATCAATCCGAAATTAAATGTTTCTCGTCAATTTCGATTGATGAAAACCGCCTACATTCCAGTCGCGTCGAAACGCTTTCGGAATCATTCCAGCACTCGCCAGCGCACGAGCAACACTGCGAAATGTATTCACCAAGTGGTTTGATGGATTTAGAGTGACATTCATTCCCAATCGCATTGCAATGTTTGCATTAATTCGTGTTCAACTCGTGCCAATTCGAAATCACGCTGGATTTCGTCTGAACGTGGCGTGTTTTGCATCCCGACGGAATCCATTTGTAATCCTATTACGTTGGTGGCTTCACAGCGTTTTGGCTACTGATTCGAAATGCTCTACAGCTGATTGTGCCTGTTCTTGCAGTTCGCCTCATTCATCGGATAATTTTAAACATTTCAGTTGCGACAAGCGAATCGAATGAGATTCCCGAAACTTTCCGCGGGATTGAGAGCAGAGGCCGAGGAGCTTTGATGATGAAAGCTTGGGGAACGCATTGCCTCGAGGATGATTAACTGAGTCATTCTGCCTATGTTCCATCCCCTCCCCTCCCCTACCCCTCCAACAGACGTGTCATCACTAAATCCCATAAGTAATGCCGGAAGCTACCCGGAACATCCCAAGGAAATCGAATCCAATATTCGGTTGACGCATATTTAGTGTGATGCACATTCTTTCAACGGTTGTTTTTCTTTGCAAGAATTCTCCCGTCAAATGGCAACAATCACAAAAATATTTGTCGTGGCATTTCAGCGCAAGAAAACAACCGCCATTCCATCCCTGAACAGGCGGAAATCTGGTGAAAGCGAGTCTAATATCAGCCAATGAATTCGCAACGATAGTAATGCGAGCTGCTGCTGACGCCACGAACCCAAGTAGTTGGTTAGAATGTCGGAGCTGTTATGCTGTTACTGTGACATTTTCAATATCAAAAATTCCAGAATATCTTCGAGTGATCATCATGAACTCGAAGCAATGAACGGGCGACATAAATAATTCGCAGAATTTTTTCCTTTTGAGAATGTTTCGATAACCAACAGCGTGATTGACGTGGGCGCGGGAGTCGTGAATGGAGAACGGGATAACGTGTGGCGGCTTGTCTTGAGCTAACAGTCAGCATCTCTTCCACGAAGTCGACGAAAGCTCCATTGTTAACGCAGAGAGAGTCTTTCACCGAGAATTGGCTTACCGTCGACGGTTCAACGTGAACCGAAAACCATAATAATTCCGCTGCTTTTAGTTTCATTCATGCATGCGAAATGTCATTGTGCTCGCCAAAGATAAACTTTGACCGTAATTAAAGTTTAAAACGATAAGAATTTTCTGAAAATTTAATGAATATTTTTCGGTGCAACGTCAAGTGAAGCGAGGCTCAATGAGCAATTTGCAGGTGAATAGGAATACTGTAAGACGACCATTTGCCATGATGATTTTCCCTTGAATAATGGATTATCCAAACAATGGCGAGGCCACTATTCGCCAAATATCAAATGAAATTCCATTCAATTCATACCGCAACCGACACATGGCGAATAAATCCCGCACAAACGGCACAATTGCCAACAATGGCCAGAACCGAGAATTTCATTTTCGTCACAAACATTCACGGCCTCACCTCGTTTTGTGCCCGTTTATGGCCTGGCTGATTGTTACTTTTGCGGAAACGAGTTGAGAATCGTTAAACGCTTCGTGAATACCAATTTGTTTGGCGTTTTCCATAAATTAGGCTCGACGCAAAACTATCGAAACAATCTGCGACACTCTTCGGCTTTGGGGGCGAAATGGAATCACTTTCCCGGCTGTGCATGACATTTCAATTCGCCATCGAACAGAGGGGAGCCAGCACAGCCGAAAGCATTAAATCAAAGCGATTTTCCCGCCTTGGAAACTCATTCAAACGGTGATTCTTCTTCCACCAAACCCAATGTGGGCATTTGTCGCACCGAAATTCCTTTTCAAATGACCGGATTTGTTTTTTGGCCGATTTTTACATCAAAATCCATCAGACGGAAAATGAGACAATCCAAAATGAGACGATTTGTATGAGATGTTCGCCGCAATCCCTCGCTCAGACATGATTATTGGGTTGCTTGGACTCCACCGCAAGCAAAATGTGTCGCATTGTCTCGTGAAATGCTTCGCATCGTCTCTGCTGGTCAGTGATGTTGCTGAGAAGCCTTCCAAAGCAATTCACTTCCTATTGTCACCAATTAAAATGAATTTCCCTCCGAACGGCTATCGGTTCGCATTATAAACCCGTTGACATAAAACCAGTGCCCTCTGACTAATTAAAACACCACTTGTTGATGTTGCCATAAATAACGGGACATTTCCTATAAACTCCATCACTATCGATTCGATGAGCGATGATTTAGCGAGCAATAATGAAAATGAACAATAAATAACCGATAACAATAAAGCCACCAATAATGTGATGATGATGAGCGTTGTTCGCATTGGTGTTTGTGTATTTCGTGCTGAAATTATGGTTGAAACGCTTAACGCAGTACATCGACCGCAATAATAAACTTCTTTCACCAAGTCACAATTACTATCATTCGATTTTGTTCTGATAAATATATCCGTTCGGATATTAATTTATGAAAACAAAAAGCAGGGAAAACCCACAAGCTTTGCGGTGGAAAAAGAGAGAAGAGAGAAACCTTCGCGGCAAAAGTTTCTCTCTCTTTCCAATAAAATGGTCAAACAACAGCAACGGTATCATTGAAAATGTCTCCAAAGTAAAAGTTTCGAATTAAAACGTCATATTTTTCCCCTGTGATCGTGTTGTTGTTGTTGTGACTTCTTGGAAACCCTTCGATTGTTTGAAAATACCGACAAGTTGCTCTTTAATTTTTTTTGTTGTTGAACAATTGAATGGAAGTCATGAAGAGATTATCGCATAGTTGAATCGATTGGAAGGAAAAGTTTATTGATTAATTGAAAGCTTCTAACGGTGATTGGTCTTGAGTGAGCTTCCATCGACGAAGCTTGAAATTGATCAGCCAACGCACATGAAAATCGCTTGATGGTTGTTCCGTTTCATGTCGGAGACAATAGACGGTGAACAGCATGACGTTAATCCAACATACACAGATTTGATTACCTTAACGGGGGAAAAAGCTTGACATCGTGTTATCATCGTTGTCAATATGCATGCGGAATCTCGTAAGTGAATGGCGTTTGGTGTGCGCTTCACAGGCAGGAACTGGAAAAGCAAATCAATTTTCCGACGAAAATGAGTGATTTTGTTGGGATCCATTTTGAGGATGGCGATGTTGTTATGTCAGCACACCAAATTGATATGAGATCCCTGACGTGTAGTCTACGTGCGAAACATCGTCGACGTCGTTGTTTTCGAGCCCCGAAAAATTGTCAGGCGAGTAATGTAATTTGATATAAACACCTTGCGACTCACTTAGACAGTCGAATTACCACACGCCATTGAACGGTGAACGGTGTTGCGTCGAGTCGTCGGCTCTATTCACTGCTAGTTATCACATTAATGCATTTCGTATCTTTCGGGTAGCGGCCCGTGTGACTCGTCGCCTGTTGGCCGATGGGAAACGGTGAATGGGAAATGAGGGGAGGAAAAAGCTAATTTTTCATTTCAACAATATGACTCCCAATGAAACGGGCATTACAAAGTGTATTGCTGAAATTCCGGTAGAATTTCACTTTGATTATGTTACACGGCTGCCAGGCAACACAGTTCCGGTGCTGGTGGGATCTCTATGCGCTATCAGCCATTACCACCGAAGGCAAATGAAGTGCTGATGTGATTTTGGCCATCAAAAGAAGATCAACTTTAAAATTGAAAAATATTCGGTCGAATGAACGAGTCGCATTGATTGAAACTCAACTATTCGATAAAGTTGGCTCGAAATGGAAATTAATTTAATGCCGGCGCTTGGAATTACCCAATCGAGCCCTCTGACCATTTGTTTGTTGAACCATAACATTCCGTTGAACGTGTTCGCCTTTCACCGTATTTCCAACGTCATTTCAATACAATACTCTTTTTTTCTTCTTCTTCTTCTTCTTCTCTCTCGTTCTTTCATTGACGCATCAATGACACACAAGATTCAATATTGAGTGAACAATTGATGATCCAAATGAAATGACTCGATGGAAGCGAACACGCAGACACACACACGTTCAATTCAGAAGCGAAAGCAAAAATCGACGAAAAGGTTTTTGTCTTCTTTTTTCCTTGCTTTTTCGTCATCATCTGTCATTTACATTTAAATTTTTCAACCCGATAACAAAAACCGTGCACGAAATTCCCATTTGCCGATCGCTCCATGACACACACGACAATTCGCTAGTCGGCTTTCGATATCCGGCGGTGTTGTTTGTGTATGCGAAACAGTAACAGTTGTTACGCAACTTGAAAACATTCGGAACCACCAAAAAAAAAAAACAAAAAAAATTTACACGCAACTTTACTCGCATGAACGCAAAGGAGAAGGAAGAAGAAGAAGAAGAAGGAACGATAGCGAAATATTCAAATATTTATGATGAATGATTTACAATTGCTATATTCCTCATTGAGGCGCATGAAGAATGTGTAAACGGGTGACGATGTGAATGACAACAAACCAGAAGAAGGAGGAGGGGGAGGAGGAGCAGAGGAAGCGGAACAACAACCCTTCCATTCACCTCAAGCGTCGTCTTTCTCATCATTGCCCACCAGCACCACGTCAACGATGCCTTTGACAATAATCCGTCTAGTTCTCATCTGAGAAATTTTATT
>JANSTV010069706.1:0-10838 GCA_027564135.1 Lestremia cinerea
GCTGCCGCACCAAAGGCCAAATCGGCTCCAAAACAGAAGCCGACCAAGCCTTCCAAGGCAGCTGCCGCCAAACCAAAAGCCCCAATTGCAAAGAAGGCTGCACCCGCCAAGAAGCCAGCAGCCGCAGCCCCAGCTGCGAAGAAAGCTGCCCCAAAGAAGAAGTAAATTCTCTCTCCTTTCTGCTCCTCCCCAAAAACGCCCGGGAATCAAAATCAACAAACACAGCCCTTCTCAGGGCTACCAAATCCCTCCAATCATAAAGATTTATTGAAAATTTCATCACAACTGAGTGCCTCAAGCCTGAAATATTCTCATAAACTCTGAAATGAAATAGACGATTCGAGAAGACGCAATTTCGTCACAATCCACACTCATCCACGTCAAGCGACGACTAGCCTGTTTGAGACAGTCGCAAACTCGTGTTGAGCGACGCCATTAGACCCCTTTTCGCGCCAAACTAAGCCCGCCATTACAGCTGTCATTCGACGCTCGCCCGAAAATGTCTGCGCTCGACAAGAGCTGCCTTTACCGAAACTCGCATGAAAAAGCAAAAAATATACTCCGTGTTGGGCGAATGATTGAGAAATATCAAACGAATTTTTAAAGAAAATCTTCATAATGAATTATGTGTTGGCCCTGAGAAGGGCCGATTGGTTTGGTTTGAGTTGTCGGAGTGATTGCTTAAGCACGTTCGCCACGGATGCGGCGGGCCAATTGGATGTCCTTTGGCATGATGGTGACACGCTTAGCGTGGATAGCGCACAAGTTGGTGTCTTCGAAGAGACCGACCAAGTATGCCTCGCTGGCCTCTTGAAGAGCCAACACAGCTGAGCTCTGGAAACGCAAGTCGGTTTTGAAATCTTGAGCGATTTCACGGACCAACCGTTGGAATGGCAACTTGCGGATCAACAGCTCAGTGCTCTTCTGGTAGCGACGGATCTCACGGAGAGCGACTGTGCCCGGGCGATAACGATGTGGCTTCTTCACACCTCCGGTTGCTGGAGCACTCTTGCGAGCGGCTTTGGTGGCCAACTGCTTACGTGGAGCCTTTCCACCAGTCGATTTACGAGCGGTCTGCTTGGTACGAGCCATTTTAACTTTTGCACACGATTTTACTTTACGCTTCAAAGTACGAACACGAAATAATAACTGGCCTCGTTTGCGTCGTCAATTTATAGCGCTGCGCACGAACGCTTGGTGGTCGAGTGGTGGGGGAACGCATTCTTCCCGTATCTCCCAGGATCATCCAATTTTCGCTACGATTTTGGATGATTTCGTCTTGACCGAGCCCGAAATAGTCGGAAACAACATTTTCCCGGCCAAATTCCGTGGAGAAGGGACAAATCCACGAAAAATGGAAAAAGACGAGTGGTGGGGGTAATGCCACTGCAGAGCATATAAAGCGCGTCAGCGGTCGAGTCAAGTCATCAGTACAGTTTCGTTTCTTGTCGTGCACACTTCACTAACAGTAAATTCAATTTAAAATGACTGGCCGAGGCAAAGGAGGCAAAGGTTTGGGCAAAGGGGGCGCCAAGCGCCATCGCAAAGTGTTGCGTGACAACATCCAAGGCATTACAAAGCCAGCCATTCGTCGTTTGGCTCGTCGTGGTGGAGTCAAGCGTATCTCCGGATTGATCTACGAGGAGACCCGTGGGGTGTTGAAGGTGTTCCTGGAAAACGTCATCCGTGACGCCGTCACATACACCGAACACGCCAAGCGGAAGACAGTCACCGCCATGGATGTCGTCTACGCTTTGAAACGCCAAGGCCGCACTCTTTACGGTTTCGGTGGTTAGGTCCCCCGTTTCGACTCAATATCAACGATTTATGAAAAAAACGGCCCTTCTCAGGGCCACCAAAATATTTTTTATGAAGATTTGCTAAAAATTCAACCCTCAAAAATGTTGTCCGTTGCCTCAGGCAATCGAATCGAAAGTGTGGCAGGCTGAATACGTGTCAATTTCAAAACTTGCGATGAATAAAATGCGTTGTAGGAATGAGCTCATCTGCCAGTGATGTGTGAGTCAAAATGAATTGACGGAGCCGAAGGCAAGATTCGTTCAACTGACATCCATTTCAATATGGGTTTCATGAGCTTGTCGTGTTTTTGGCTTGAGAATTTCGTATATTGAGGTTATCGTTACGTATAACTCCATTTCTGCATCCAAAAAATCGCAAGTGATTGCGTTGTTTCTCATCTGTAGCATCAAAAAGGTAACCAAATAATGGAATCGAATTTTCAAATAAATCTCAATAAATAATCATTTGGTCGCCCTGAGAAGGGCGTTTTGGTTATTCGATTTGTATTTCAAGTGCTGTGGTGCGCTTAGGCTTTCTTGGTTTCGGTCTTCTTTGGCAGAAGAACGGCCTGGATGTTTGGCAAGACACCGCCTTGAGCGATGGTCACGCCAGACAAGAGCTTGTTCAACTCCTCGTCGTTGCGGATGGCCAACTGCAAGTGACGCGGGATGATGCGGGTCTTCTTGTTGTCACGAGCGGCGTTGCCTGCCAACTCCAAGACTTCAGCGGCCAAGTACTCCATGACGGCGGCCAAGTAGACTGGGGCGCCAGCTCCGACACGCTCGGCGTAGTTGCCTTTGCGCAACAAACGATGGATACGACCGACCGGGAACTGCAAACCAGCACGGCTTGAGCGGGACTTTGCCTTTCCCTTGACTTTGCCTCCTTTGCCGCGACCAGACATTTTTCACTTTTTGATTTGAATTACTTTCGAAACGAACGAAACGACAGTTCGACACTGAATGACGACACGAATTGCGCAGCGCTAGCATTTATAGTCGAACACGAATGAGAGCACTGTGGAAAACAGGCGGGGCGTAAATTTCGAATGAGCACAGTTGCGCACTCACTCGAGCTCTATATAATGGGACACCGTCGCACCGGTCGACATCAGTTTGAGTTCAGCATTCACTTCGATTGTTTGTAAAAATGGCTCCGAAAACCAGTGGAAAAGCAGCGAAGAAGGCCGGAAAGGCAGCGAAGAATATCCAGAAGGGAGACAAGAAGAAGAGACGCAAGCGCAAGGAGAGCTACGCCATCTACATCTTCAAGGTGTTGAAGCAAGTCCACCCGGACACCGGTGTCTCCAGCAAGGCCATGAGCATCATGAACAGCTTCGTCAACGACATCTTCGAGCGCATCGCCGCCGAAGCGTCCCGTTTGTCGCACTACAACAAGCGCTCGACCATCACCAGCCGGGAGATCCAGACCGCCGTCCGACTCCTGTTGCCCGGTGAATTGGCCAAGCACGCCGTCAGTGAAGGCACCAAGGCCGTCACCAAATACACCAGCTCCAAGTAAATTGACAGCGCTACCGAAATTACCAACCAATCGGCCCTTCTCAGGGCCACCAAAACCATGAAATCATGAAGAATTACCCGAAATTTCCGCATTTTTGAAACTGAACGCTCGAATTCGTCCCGAATGGAATCTTACAATATGAATAACCCACTTTTCCAGCTTCCATTGACATGCATCGAAGATATATTTTTTCACCAAAATCTTGTGTTTCCACCGAGTCGAGGGGAGCAATGCGGATAAATACGATGGAAATCGAGTTGAATTGTGGCCGCCATTGTTTTTCTCGTTTTGCTTGGCTTCCACACAAAACAAAAACCACATGGGTTTCATGACGACGATGACAAAGGAGAAAAAGAAGCCGTAACTAACGGGAAGCTTCCGAAAGCAAATTAACGAATAACGGTTATTTCCATTGTTTGTGATGCTCAGTCGAAGCCAATTTAGATGAAATTTTTGACATTTCTTTACAATGCGATGAATTTGGAGAAGGACATTTTTTTATTAACAATAAACATTTTTAACTTTTAACAAAAAACACAAATAATTTTAATACTCTTGACTTGATGGTGAAACTGCAGCAGCTTTAGTAACTTTTGCGGGATCGGTTTTCTTTGGCAGAAGAACGGCCTCGATTTTTGGCAAGACACCGCCTTGAGCGATGACTACGCCATTGAACAGCTGGCTCAGCTCATCGTCCTCGCGGATAGCCAGATTCAAGTGACGCGGGATGATGCGGGCCTTCTTGTGTTGATGAGCGGCGTTGCCTGCCAACTCCATGACTTCAGCAACCAAGTACTCCAAAACGGCAGCCAGGTAGACCGAGGCGCCAGCGCCAATACGCTCGGCGTAGTTGCCTTTGCGCAACATACGATGGACACGACCAACCGGGAACACCAAACCAGCACGGCTGGACCGTGAAATCGCCTTTTCCTTGACTTTGCCTCCTTTGCCGCGACCAGACATTTTTCACTTTTTGATTTGAATTACTTTTGAAACGAACGAAACACAGAAAAATATTGAATCATTTTTCAAGGAGCACAGCGCTCTTATTTATAGACGGCCGAATGCGATGGCTCGAGAAAATGAGGCGGGGCGTAAGTTTCGATCGAGCTGTACACTCACCAAGGTGCTGTATAGAGGGTGGACGTCTGCTGATCGAACATCATTTTGTATCAATCATTCGAATAGTCAGGCGAAATGGCACCGAAGACCAGTTGAAAATCAGTGACTTCTCCATGCCACCAAAATCATGAAATTTCCGCATTTTTGTAACAAAATGCTCGTATTTGCCACGAATAAAATCTCGCATTTTGAATAACCACTTTTCCTGGATTTGTGCTTCTGTATGAGCGTCAGTCCAATTCATGTCCAAGTCCGAGCAAAACCTATCTCGACTTAGCTTTTAGTGGTCGCTTCGATTTGAAAGTCACTGGTGCTCTCATCTGCTCGGGAGCTCATTTCTAGCTCGTCTCAACATGATCGTGGCGTGATGGTTTTTTTTATGGAAAACAAAATCGCACATTCACCCATCCAATACAAATGATAAATTTCCCGTTGAATGCGTGAAGGGCTCTAATTTTTCAAAATGGCCGAAAGTTTTACGTCCAATCGATTGACGCAGGGGCAATGAATAGGCTTTTATTATTATTATTATTCAACTCTTTCTCTCGTTCTCTTTCTCTCTCTCACACGTCTTATTTCAGTCCATTTGTCACCAACATCACAAGTACTGTTGTATCCCGTGCTCATAGCCACGCACTATCCTGAGCCTTCAAAACACAAAAAGAAAAAAAAAAACTTGAATAAAAGCCGCGACATTCCCATCATCCTTGGATAGAAAATAATTTATTGTGAATCATGACATCATTTGAGGATCAAAACCAGACAAATATCTACACAAAACAATATGCATCGACCGCGACGAATCTGTGAACGCGACACATTTTTCACGAAAAAAAAACTCCCTGTGATTTGTCTGCATTTCGGATCGAACGTGAAATAATTACAGAATCCTCGATCTCAATCTAAAACAATAACGAAAAATTTGATGGAAAAAGGGAAATGAATGCTTAAAATGAAAATATGTAAATCTAAATGTTGTTCTTGATGTTGATTCACTTGTGAGGCGGCCTCAAGAGCTGCACCTCCCCGCACGTGACACTCCATTCTCGAACATCGCCTCAGCCTTACGGTTTCTGCAAAAGCAAAAGAGAAAATTAATTAAACATTAATTTCAACTGAAAAACGGCCACCGACCATCGATTTGATCGGAAAAAATACTGTCAAAATGCATTGCCAGACAAAAAGCGTACGAGAACAAAACGAAACGAAAACAAATCGGCAAAGCAATTTTTTCGCGAAAGTGAAAGAAATTGAAAGAATAGAATTTAAAAAGAAAAAAATTTAAAAAAAATAGTCTAATAATTCGTAAATGAGAGCATTCAATGTGTGTGGATTCAAAAAAGTCAGACATGCAACAGCTTACTTACAGTCTTCCAACAGAGCAACAACCACAGATACTTACGTTTCATCGTGCGTGATTGATACTTTCGTTGTGTGAAGAGTTGGATGAATGGTTGACATGGTTCGAATGATGAGCAAGATGATTACTGTTTGATAATTTTGATTGAGATGCATTTGGCGATTGCATTTCCTTAAGAATCAAAAGAAGAATAACATAAAATAATCGATGAGAAATCAATCATTTGAACGAAACGTTTGGCGTTTCACATCAAACAATCAACATGCTTCGACCCGATCGGCCACAATAATTCGTGACGCAATCGGACAGAGTTCAAACAGAAAACTACACGAGAGTAATGACATTCACTTGAAAACTTCTGTTTGTTCTTGTTTTCTCAAATGAAAATGAAAAAAGAAAATTAAAAAAAAAAAAAACAAAAAAAATTGTCAACAACAACAACAAGACACAAAACACAGACGGGCAAGCATGATCGCATGAATGTGAAGCGCATGCACACATTCGTTGTGATGAGAGCGAAAATTTGATAGGCCAAAGCGAACCCAAGCAAACGTCAACAATTTACCTGATCAATCGATTTCAACGTGTCGATTATCGTATTGAAGTCGACCTCCTCGTTATTCGAGTCTGCATTTGGATTTGGCGAAGGCGTCATTGACAATGCCGGTGACGCACTCAGACTCGAATAGGCACTGACATTTGATAATTTCGAAGATTTCGGCAGATTCAACAGCAACGACTTTCGGCCAGAATCCATTTTTGGGGACGGTGGTCCAACCGTCGTTGACGGTTGCAATCGCCCAGGACCAATAGAGCCGACAAATTCCACACTGTCATCGCTCGATGTGTCTTGAACGTCGATTCGTGTCAACGCCTTTGACAGAATATCCGTTTTCATGTTGGACCCATCCATCAAAGAGGAGAACGATTTTGACGCCTGACCAGCGGCATCGTTACGCGGTGATGTAACCGGCGTCGTGTCCAACGAAATCGGTTTGCTGTTCAAACATTTCGGTGATGTCATTGGGGAATGGTTTGATGATGGCGGCGATGATATTATGCTAATAATACTATGATCAGTGGCCCTCTTGGGCGGTGATCCGAATTCGGTTGGCAGTTTTGAGTCTTTTTTGCTGGTATTGTTGTTGTTATTCGATGAGTGACTGCTATTCGCGCTCGAAGTGAACCCAGCTGTCGGACTGATTTCCTTCATACTGGCTTTCGTCTTCGATTGCGAGTGATTCGACGGTGAGGTATTTGAGGATGAATGTCTTGGCTTTGAAGCGGCCTCTACATTTGTTATTGTCAACTGAAATGGACGGAGGACAAACGATGAGTTTGAATGTCAACGTCCTCCCCACCGAGCAACGCTTACCTCATTCGCGACACCCAAAGCCGCTAGCGATTTTGGTGGAGTATCATTTGCGGGAACCGGAGTTATTGTCAACGTATTTCCACCGGTGAATGACGACATTGGAAAATCTGTCGCATTTTTGTCAGTCTTGGTGGTGTTTGTTTGTTTTGCATTTGTTCCGGCCGCAGATGCATCGAGACCGGTACTTTTCAAGAGCGACACTGGCTTCGATGCGGTGGCTGACTGTGATTTTCGTGCATTGTTCGGTGATGGTGTTGTCTGAATGCTGGATTTCTCCTTGCCGTTCAACGTCAAATTGACGGATGGAGTGCCCGGTGGGGCTGCTTGTGATTTTCTCGGTTCTTTCGATTTTTTATTGGTGCTAAAATTAATAAAATGGTTTTTAAAGGAACCTTCACGTAAAAATTCTATCAAAATTTACCGTTTCTCGCTTTCTCTCCTCAATTCCTCCTCCTTCATCCAACCAGTCGGCCAAATCGGAGTGATTTTTTCCTTCAGCCAAGTTTTAACAAACTCTTCAACAGTCTTGTCTCGCGGCTTTACCAATTCGAACATTTGCTTTCGAGAATTTATCAATTCGCCAACAATGTCTCTGAAATGAAATGGATATGTTCAACGTCGCCCGTTGAGTGGCCTTCGGGTCGAGGGCAAGGACTCATTCACATACCGTATTTGATCGGTCCATGGGAATTTCCGGCGAGGATTCTTGAATTGCTGTTCAACGTTGGTAAAGTTTTTTTGTGCATTTGCAGCTGCAATAATGGCAGCTGCTTTCATCACACCTCTCTTCTTGCACTCCGATTCGTGGTTGGCCAACGTCACAGGCATTATTTCATCGACGAATTGCCTCAATTTCGATTGAATTTTTTGCATTTTTTGTTCTTCCTTTTGGATGCGCATCTTCTTGGCGCGCATTGATATCGTTTGTTTGGTGCATGGCAAATATTGTTCGAGATAATTGTAGACTTCAGAGCGTTTGTTGCAGAGTCGAGCAGCACAATCGATTCTGAAAGAGAATTTTTATTTTTAAAACATCCGAAGCGGTCAACACGCGGTGAGGTGATCACTTACTCGTACAGCAGTTCCGAATTGGCTGAATCGAAGAAGTTGTGCTTGTTCACATTGGATTTGCCAAATTCCACAATTTTCACAACATTCCTCAACAGATTGGAAGGCAGATTTTCAGGCAGTTTGACTTCGGGCCGGGGAACGTCTGGCTTTTTAATACTTTCCGTTGGTTCAGCGTCGGGTTTCTCCACTTCAACGCTGACTTTTCCCCCTTCGACAATCTGATCCACTTGCATTTTATCATTACTGTCGTCATCATCTCCGTCTTCATCATCATCGTCATCCGATGAGGAATCAGCCGAATCATTCGAACTTGATGCACCACTGTCGTCACTCGTACGCTCCGATTTGCTTCCATTCGCTCCACTGCCACTCGCTGAATCGATCATATTTCGATTGCTATCACGCTGCGTTCGCAACACATTCATAACAGTCATCGTCTTCATCTTCTTGCTGGTGTCCTTGCTAGTATCAGAGGCAGCTCCATTCGATTTCTCCTTTTCCTTCTCTTTCTCCTTATCCTTATCCTTATCCTTCTCCTTCTCTTTCTCTCTCTCCTTCTCCTTCTCCTTATCCTTATCCTTGACTTGTTCAATTTTCTTTACATTTTGATTGCTTGCGTTGTGTACTCCATTATCGATGACCGTGACATTGAGTGAGCTATTTTTCGAATCATTTTGTTCGCTGTCGATCTTTGGCTTTTTGACCAAATGACCGTTCTTGGAATCAAGATCAAGTGATTTGTCCAAATCTTCTGAATCATCTGATTCACTCTCAGACGATGAAAGAGGACGTTTCCGAGGTGCTGGCATTCGCAATGCATCATCCGGACGTTCAAAATTCGGTTTCTGTTTGAATTCCAAAGCTCCGCAGTTGATGTAAAATCCACCACGAAAAGTGTCGACTTCATCCGGAATCAATTCATCGTACTGCAAAAAAAAACTCTGTCAAATCGCTCGGAATTTAACCAAAAACCATTCAGTCTCACCGCTTCCGTGTTATCAATGAAGTCATCCTGTTCATCATAACCCATCCCCTTGTCATACATGTTGTTCGTCGCCCGCGAACTCGAGATATTGTTGCCATACTTGCGTTCCATCTCCTGGGCAATGCGAGCAACGTCATCATTATTGTCATCGAACAGTGGAGGTGCATCCCCATTTCGATTCGATAATTTTTTCTGTTTTTTCTAAAAAAAAAAATTTTTTTTGTTTTTTTTTCCCAAAAAATAAACGATGCAAAAATGAAAATCATCAAAAGCAATTAAAAACAATCAAATCATAATGAACGGAAGCGCATGGTCACCAACAAAACCGCGAAAAGTGGTTTGTGTGCGATGAATGCCATGACTAGCCTCTGAATGAATCGACTAACGGGCCAGTGATTGGCAAAAATCCTCATCCTAACCTAAAATGCATCATCGTCAATATTGCCAACGTAATTCGAGCATTCATAAATTCACAGAGCGGAAAAAAAAAATAATCGTAGCCGGAATGAGATCATGCCGCATAGAGCAGAGAATTGCATCAAAGCAATGGATAGGCGACGCGCAACACAACAGACACACACGCAAGCGATGGTGTTCATCCCCGTTAATGTGTGTCAGCGATTGGCGGTCTGGCATCAAAACATGCCAAAATAATCAAAATAATCACAATCGCACAATTCCTGAATGTCGTGCAGAGTTCGAAATACGAGAGATATTCCACTGGCTAAGGGACAAAGTATGCGATGACAAATTCGATAGGAAACAATTATCGATTAATTTCAACTGAGAAACGCGACGAAAAAAAAAACAAAAATAAACGTACGTGACGATGCCTCACTTCAACGCAACAAAAAAGAAAAATCAAGCAAAATATTGTCGAAGTGAGGAACGGCCGTTCTACACCATCGCAATTCGGCCAAAGAGTCGCCTATTGCATATGCATGGAGCATCACAAACGGATATGTAGAAACGTGAATATATTGCTCGTCAGCGGCGAATGGCACAAGAGATTGGATGGAGAAATAGTAGCGAGACACCGAAACAAAAAGATGAAAAAAGCGACCGTGTAGAGTGAGAAAAGACGAAAGCCGTATTGAAATGTAATCATTTGGAAGGGCATCGAGAGAATTGCCACCGTCTGAGCGGAGCGATGCCAACGATTCTGTTGGGAAAAGGCGAAAATGATAATTAATGCCGAGTTCACGATGAAAATTCTATCGTCCAAATTGCACAAATATTTCGATTGTCGAAGCAAACACCATTCCAAATCCACCACGGCACGACACATACACACAAACACACACGCACACATAAACACACACTTTGATCCGAAATGAAAAATTCGAAAATTAAAAAAGAAAAAATTATTCATTTCTTTTCCTCCATTCAAAACAAGTCGTTTGGCACGCACCTTTTCTATTTCCAACAATTTCGTGTAGCTAAATTCTGGATTTTTTGTTGCATCCGGCTCGAATAGCTTCAATTCCAAGCGAACTGTTTTCGATGCTTTTGCTGAAGTGGTGGCCAATTTTTTTGGTTCAATTGTTGTTAACGGCACACGCTTTAAATCGGACATTTTAGCGTTCATCGAGGTATCGCATATT
>JANSTV010069717.1:0-14481 GCA_027564135.1 Lestremia cinerea
AAATTCGTTTCGTCAAATACAGTTCGCATCAAACCGCGAAAGCGTTCGATTTCAAAAGAGTCGACGGCCACAGAACGCGATAATCACAATCACAATTCCCACACACTGAAAAGGCTGCACGTTGATTTTCGCTCGCCACCAAACTAACGTAATTCACCTGGAAATTTATCACAACCAAAATATAAAAAAAAAATATACAAAAATACCGAAAAAGAAAAACAAATTGGCGATATCTCACCGATAATGGCCAATTGCCTTCACACGAATATTCTTTTGCCGTAAACGTTTTCGAATGGAATTGTCCGTGGAGCCGAAATCAATCAGCGAGAAAGAATCGACAACGAAAATTAACCGGCAATGAGCACCGAATTAATTGAATTCTCGCAATCGAATGCTTACGCCGCACACTCGAAATCAAACAACAGCAAAATCGCGATATCAAAACAACAACCAAAAATGACGAAGAAGAATAAACCAATCGACTCTGAATTCGACGACTGAACGAGCAAATCATATGCGACTGACTGGTCGCACAAACGAGCATTCACTGAAGACGGCGTATCGCAAGAAATTCCCTTAAACCGCTGGAAGCATCAACGTTGCGCGTTGCCTACACTGTTAGTCGATTCGAGTTGAATTGCGATGCAGAGAGCAGCGTTCCGACTGGCGGTGCGCCTCACGACTATCGTTCGCCGCTGCACTGAATTCTCTCCGATGATTGTCCGCCAAACGGAATTGTTTTCGGGTGGTGATCACCGAGCGGGATGCGATTGAGCTTGCGGTGCGTCGCCACTTCTTTGGAGATGAATAAGCATGTTTTTGCGATGACTTTTGGGGTCGAACCCCCGCATGCTCCCCTCCAAAACACCGACTCTTCCGTGCCTCGGTGCCATTCATCACAATTAGCAATTCGCTTCGGTTTGACTTCGACCGCATGCATTTCGATGAAACAAAAAACACAATCGAATTAACTTTGGTCGATTATTTGCGCTTTGTTTCGTTCGATTGTATCGCATTGCTTTGAATGTGTGCCTGAGTGGTCGTTTGGTGGGTAACGTCTCTTTTGCAAACTGAGGAAAGTTGCGGGTGCTTGTGGCGGAGATAGTTGAACCTGGTTGAGTGGCTTTTGAACAACAATTGGTTTTCGAAACTGTTGCCTTTGACTGAGCCGGCGGGGACACTTGGCTTTGCGGAGCTTCTGTGTTTCGAAAGCTCTTTGATGGTCATCCCCGCCTCACTGCCCCCTCCCAACCATACCGAAAATCACTGAGGAAATTTCCAGAGAACTACGTGCCGGTCCCGCAAAGGTGTGCAAAAGTTGTGTGTGTTGGTGTTTGGTTGTTTAGCGGCGCCGCAAAACCGAAACCGAAACACCGAATGCACATCACGTCTCAGCCAGCGATTGCATACAACGTGTGCAATCAGACGATTTGTACTGGCCCGAACATGAGCTATGAATGTGCTGATCGTTGAAGAGATAATCAAATGCTGCTAGTATTTGCACTTGGGTTGAGACTCCTCACCTGAGCTCGGATGCAGTCATTGTCTCGCTTTGTTTGGGCTAATTAGCTTTGTGTCCTCTTCCACTTGGGGTGATGGCCACCATACGATGCTTGTGTGCATTCCTCGGGTTTAGTGCGTCATTCGAAACAGGAACGCATTCGTTTCGATGAAAGAGCAAATAAATCGAGTAGAAAAAAATGCCGTTTTCTAATTTTCATCCAAAAATTGCGGTGGCCGGTTTCGCTTCCTTAAAAGAACGCAACATTTTTCAGAAAACGACGACTACAATTCAATTGAAGGAGCCAGCCGCACCATATAAGGATCAATTGCAATAAATCTCGAAAGCGCACAACAACAACAAGAACAACAACGTCCAGAGCAACATGAGCGGGCAGGCAACAGCAAAGATGAATATCGTGTGTGTGAGCGCGCATTGTGTGGAGAGGAACGAAAGGAGCAAACAAACGAATTGCAGAATTAATAAAATTGAATCGAGTGTGTTGCGAACATGACAATGGTTTTGGCTTTGCGTGTGTCTTGGAATCGGCGATCTGCACCTACTAACCTTGGAACATGATTTCAGCTACCGCGAGAGTTGAGTTGTATATCATTTCGGGTCCGGCAACAATAGGCCGGTAGTGGCTGATGTGTGTTGCATCGTTTTGTGTCGCACGAGCGATCATGACGCCAATGCTTTGGTCCAATTGTCTCTGCGTTTCGGCTGCATGTACCTTCAGTCAACCCACGGTTTTTGCATCGTTTTTTCGCGAACGGCATCGAGTTAGCGTAACATTCTTATTCAATCACGCATCGCGTGCAACAGAATATTACCCTTAGCGTACGGCTTTTCGAGCGATGGTGAAGAGGAATGAGGACTAACAAAACAAAACAACAACGACAAATTCAACGACGGTGAAATTCTCGCGGTTTTTTTTCGTTTGAAGTGAATATTTTGTGGCGAAGATGGTCACTGACCACTTCGCTTTTTCGATGGTTTTCGCATCTTCTTCGTTTGGCTCACGATCAATGAGGCATTGCGTTGTGAATTCTTGCCTGCTGGTATTTGGGAGAGAAGTTGGAAAAAAACAACAATTTCCGCTCGAGCTGAATGATGGAATAAAATTCAAAACTCGAGAGTTGACCACATGCCGAGAACGGTTGGATGCGATTGATGACGAGCTCGATGCACACGTGCCATTTCACTTCCATGTTAAGGTCTATGCTAGAGGTTGTCCTACAGTGATTACCCATTTTCTCCGGTCGGCCCCAGAATCATTGCTCGAAAAAAGCCAACCGAATCAATTTCGCTTGATTTTTCCGCTGTTTTTGCCGTCAGCTGGGATGGAAGGCATTTGATTTGATATAAATATGGTTGTCATATCAACCAGCAGTCAGTTGTTTTGCTGTAAGCGATCGAAATAAATCCATAAAATGAAAGGAGTCGCTGTGTTTTTGGTGGCTCTCGCCATCGCTGAGGTAATTCCCACGATTCTGGCGGGGAGAATTGAGAATGAATTCAAAGTGTGTTTCCGCAGGGCATGGGAACGACGGTGGTCGACGCACATACATATGTTCCACAAGAAGTAGCAGCCCCACAGGCTGAGCAATCGACTCCAGTTCAACCGGAGAATCCAACCCAACCGGAGCATCCTACACAGGCCCCACAGCCTCAAGAGAGTCATACCGAAGTCGTTCGGCAGCCAGAGGTAATTCGTTGATTGGCCTGAAGTTCCTCTGTTCCGCAAGTCTTCTCTTTCAGCCACACCCCCCGCAAAAGGCCCGCACTGATATTTACCTACGAATTCGTGATGCTCGCATGATCGAGCTGAAGATTCAGCTGGCGGCCAAGCAATATCTGAAGGAGATGGCGGAAGCCATGGGAAGGTTCTCGGAGAATCTCAAAATTATTGTGAAGGACAGCGATTATCAAGTGGTGCTCCATCGCGAGCATAGCCCGGAGCAACCAACCCCAGCCAAATTGAGAATGAAGCCATATCAAGGACGATTTCAATATGCTTCACTCAGCGGTTGATGGATTGGATGGTTTTTGAACTCAGCCTCCTCGCACTCCTCGTTTAACAATCAATGTTCGTTTGCTTGGACTTTACATTAAAATAAAATCAACTGCGGCAAAACAACACTCTGATTCACTGACCAGTTTCTCTCCGAGCTTCATGTTCCTAAATCCTGAATTGTTCACCTGGAATCGCCCCAATACCCGCCCAAGCCATTGATATTTCAATTCTTTTAAATCGCCCAAACAAAATAACGAAATTCAAAGAAAGTCAACTGCGGCAACACAAATCGCTGCATTATCGCCGATTGCCAGCGTAACCAACTTCACTCGAGTTCATCGCGTTTTGACAGTTCATTTCTCGTAAACAAAGCCGACGCATTTCTGCTAAATTAAATTCTATTCGTTTTCCAAAAGTTCGAGTGAAAGTTTCTTGAAATTCGCATCATTAACGAGGATAAAACGAGATTGCCAAAGAAATGGCCGGAAATTTCTGGCACAGTTCGCATCACCAGCAATGGATTTTGGACAAGCAAGATTTGATACGCGAGCGACAACACGATTTACAATTTCTGACCGAGGACGAATATCAGAAACTGTTTATATTCTTCTCGAATTTGATTCAAGTGCTGGGCGAGCAACTGAAATTGCGGCAGCAAGTGATCGCAACGGCAACCGTTTACTTCAAGCGTTTCTACGCTCGAAACTCATTGAAGAACATTGACCCGCTGCTGTTGGCACCGACCTGCATATTCCTTGCGTCGAAAGTGGAAGAGTTCGGCGTCATTTCGACCAATCGATTGATTTCAACGTGCCAATCAGTCATCAAGAACAAATTCAGCTACGCCTACCAGCAAGAGTTCCCCTATCGCGTCACACAAGTGCTGGAATGCGAGTTCTACTTGCTCGAGAATTTGGATTGCTGTTTGATTGTCTACCAGCCGTATCGGCCGTTGATTCCGATCATCCAGGATATCGGCCAGGAGGATCAACTGCTTACGTTGACTTGGCGCATCATCAACGATTCACTCCGGACGGATGTCAGCCTGCTTTATCCACCGTACCAGATCGCCATTGCCTGTTTACAGATCGCCAGGTGAGATTTTGCTTTTTTAAATCGTTTTCGAGAGGAGATTTTCTGAACTCCATTTCAATCCCATTCGCAGCGTGATATTGCAGAAGGATTTGAAGTCCTGGTTTGCTGAGCTGAATGTCGACATGGACAAAGTACAGGAAATCGCTCGGGCGATCGTGAACTTGTTCGAATTGTGGAAGACGTTTGACGAGAAAAAGGAAACGCTGGAGCTGCTGAACAAGATGCCGAAGCCAAAGGCGGCACCGCAGCGGTAATTCGAATCCGATTGCCTCCGGATCGATTCCTAGCAGACAAGTGGCTCGTGAACGCTCATCATGATTCAACAGGTGGACACCTGACGCATGGGGCATACTTTAGAGGACATTCATCATTCATTTACACACTCATTTTCCCCTAAATTAAGCATCACTAGATTTTAAGCGAATTAAATAAATTTGATTATTTCTTAATCGTTTGACTGTTTGCTTTCGTCCACCCAAAGTAACCGAACAATTTGAGACAATTTGATTTTTGTGAGCCACCCGTTGTTTTCAACAAATGTCTCATTTTGAATTCAGCTCGTCTGACCTAACCTCAAATGGATTGTTGTGACGTTTGAGGAGGAAACGTCAAAGACCAATTGATGGTCACTACATAAATTTCGATGTTCGATGACGGGTGAGTAATCATGTCTCTCTACTGGAATGATGAGTTTAACTATTTCAACATATTGGGCAAGAAAATCGGGAATGATTTTGTGCTCGTTCGGAAATTGTTCGTTCAGCCGTCTGAAGGACAGGTAAGTTGGGAGCTTCATTTTGGAAATCCTCAGATGTTGATTTGTATTTTTCCATTAGTTGCCCTCGAGTGAGACCCTCCTGAAGAGCTTCAGCAAATACGGTGAAGTCGAGCACGTTGACATTCCTGGACGTGGTGGATACGCCCATGTTACATTCAAGGATTCGGAGAGTGCGCACAAGGCCATGAGTGATCAGCAGAATCTAAGCTGTTTGATTCAACCGGCCGACACCTGGAAGCAACCGGATTTGATTGCGCATGACAGAAATCAGCCAGAGATCCTCAACGAGCTCAACGATGATTGTTTGATCGAGGTGTTCCGCTTCTTGGACATCGACGGTCTCTTAGCAATGACGGATATAAGTGATCGCTTCGAGGATTTGATCCAGGAAAATGTCATCAAGAAAATTTCCTCGATAAAATTCAACTACAATCATGTGGCCGATTCGCCGAGTAACTTGGCGAAAATGCGTAGGGCTCTCCAACACATCGGTCCCACTATAAAAACGTTCCGGATCGAATTCAACTTTCGAAGCAGTCCACGCAATCTGCATCGAATCATGGACAAGGTCGCTCAATACGTCACCGCTGATTTGGACGAGCTCTCGATTAGTGGCGTGGAACTGACTCCGGCCTTGGTGCAGCAACTCAGGAGCCAACTCAGCCGAACTAAAGTATTCAAGATTCATTCGTTTGATGGAAGTTTCGAAAACGATGTGAATCTAATTCCATTCTGTCCGAATCTACGGAAACTTCGGCTGGGGCAGGACATGACATTCGTTCAAAACTCCCGATCTTGGCCGAAATTGGAAAACTTCTCACTTCGAGGGACCGAATTCATTGTACCTGACACACTCATGGCGTTCTTCCGAAATAACCCACAATTGAAGCGATTGAATTTGACCATCGACGACACGGACGAAGTCTTCGAAGGCATGGCCCAGCACTTGCCTGATCTGGAGAAGATTACCATCTACAATGGCATCCCTGATATCGACTCGTCGCACATACAAATGTTATCTGGACTGAAGCATTTGAAGACGATCAAGTTGCTGTATTTGCGGCAAGACAACTTTGATGGGATTCTTCACTCGCTGGCGACGGACTTGAGACAATTGACCCAGATCAAATTGCTTGTGAGCTGCTCAGAGGACTTATTTTCGGCAGACCCAGATGCCATTTTGGCGGTGGCCAGAAAACTTCAACATCTAACCGACTTCTGCTTGATCAACTGTGAGCTGAGCGAAGCAATTGTGATCAGAATAATCGAGTACGGCGTTCATCTTCGCAAATTGAGTTTGCTCAATTCCAACTTGGTGATGAACGAAAGCTTCCTCCTAGCCATCTGCGATGCACGGAAGCGAGTCTCTGAGAATGTTCGCCTCGAGATCGTCATCGACGAATACGACGACCCGATCGTAGATGAAATTCTATTGCGCCAAAACACAAGGCGCATCATAAAAATTAAGAAGTTGCGGTGTGATTTATGAACGAAATGTGATTCATTGGACGGGCGGGTCAGCGGGTAGCTGCAATATGCATGCATTCATTAAAATTCAAGTTTTATTGAGGACAAACGCAGCTGGTTATAAAAAAAAATAAAAATAAATGAGATTTCTCTTTAATAAAATTATTTACATCAAAAATGTTTGTTGCAAAGCACGCCCTCCCCAAAATACTCAATTCCAAAGCTAACCCAAAGCGAACTCAATCAATGCACAAAGTACGGAAATTTCCAGTCATTTCTGGTTCGGTTTTCCCCTTCTCACAGCCTCGCAGCGACGAGTTAAGTTTCCATCGGGAGTCATCCATCAAATATTCCCTGCAAAGCAATTGAGAATAATAATTAAAGCGTATAAAGCCATTTGCGGCCGGATCCAAGTCAATAAATGGCTTGAAAGTGCAATCACGGGTCAAATCGAGAAGAAACAGAAGAAAAACAAATCGAAAAAACCGGTTTTCTCATTCGTCGAAACTTGATATGACAAAATTATGCAACAACGAGTTGCATTAGAAAGTGTGAGTCATGACTGGCCGTTGATAAACTCGCGAATTGCCTTCGATGGTCCGGTTCAATGATCGTTTCAGCCATTCGACTGGGTCTCACCTGTATTTATCCAGATTCTGCAGCATCTGAGCCTTGATCTCCTTGATGTCTCCCGCCTTTCCCCCATACTCGTTCGGCAGCAAATCCTTCGGCACGAATTTGTAAAGAGTCTCCGAGTCGGGTGAGTGGAAGTGGATCTGTGCGAAATGGGTCTCTCAGCGAAGCCGTTCAACCGCACCAAATTCTCGCAACTCACCAATTTCAGCACCTCACTCTTCATGAACGGCTTGACCAGCGACAACACCCGATCGACATACGACACGCAATTGATGATGTGGATCTGTCGCAATCGAACGGGATGAGCCTCCTGGGTGTATTTCATGTAGACCCGCAGCACCGAGAGGACAACGCGTGTGAGATGTCGCAAACTGAATCCAGCCATATCGAATATCGGCACCTCGCCGCTCCATCCAGCATTCGGTTCGTCCACAGCGCCGGTCACCATTCGCACATCGGCCACCATGAAAAACATCTTAATCGCCTCCGTGAAATTGAACTGTCAAACGAGAATCGATTTCGGTTATTCTCAGTTGATGTCATGCCATTAATTGCCACAGCCAGTGGATTGGCCTTGTTCGAAACAATCGGTGACTGCATTCAATGCATTTCGCAAATATCGCAGTGCATTAACACACATCACGTTAATGAGTCGACCGAAAAGCGGTGTTGCATTGTAAGCGTACGTTCAAGGGAAACGTGTTAATTGCCGCGGGAATGCATCAGCCACACTCATGCATCACGTCCAAGCAAGTGTTGGGCACGTGGTGAAAATTGATCATTGTGATTTTGAATTGTGGCTCATTTGAGGAAATCAACATTGCTATTTCATGATTCGAAACGGGTATTTGCGGCCCAATCCATCGACTAATGGACCATCACGCGAAAGCCAACAAGGGCTACACGTCCAACTGGAAGCCTTACCTTATCCGGATCGGTATCAACCAAGCGATAAAGCAGCACTTTGTAATTCTCTTTGGTTGCATAAGGCAGCGGCAGCATGTCTCTGCGAAAGCGAAAACAAAGCAATGACATAAAAACATTAACTGTCTGAAATCGTAACGAATTGCCAACAAAAGAAAAGCAAAAATTAAAAAAAAAATTTGAAAAAATAAATAAAGAAATGAAATTGCGCGTGAATGCAAGAGGCTGAAGTGCCTGAAGAATAACGATCGACTCGATTGCAAAGTCATGCGCGTCACACAATCAAATTAATTCAACAGTCGTACGATATCCACGGAGCGATCATAAAGATTTCTTGTTATTTTCCAGTTTCTGCGTGCAATTTCGAGACTGCGCGGAATGCAATTTGCGCAATTTCGCTTCGGCGCGGAGGAATGAACTGTCGTTCGATACTCCCGGAGCGACTGGCAGAGGGCACAGATTGTTTGTGCCAAAGAAATCCGCAGATCGAGTGTTTTTCCACAAAACTCTGCGTCGAATTGCCTCGGGCATGCGCGTGATGTGTCAATTAAACGGTGGAATTAAGAGGCGCTAATTGCGTCACAGAGCTTTTCGGTCTGGAGGTTACTCAGTCATGCAGTGGTTCTGATGCTTGAGTGTGCATCGAGCCAGGTCGATTCGAAGAATCGCTTCCTCGTTCAGAAGACTTGGGCGCGCTCAACGCGGATTCATGATCCGTCGCCTCGATCATCGTGAACGATCGCCTGTCTTTCGTGAGCGACAGCATTGTCAAAACTAATGATGTTGACCTTCACCATTCGGAAGATGGATTTATCAAAGCGGCGATATTAAAACCTGAAGCGTGCGTTTATGACAGTTCGTTGCTCGTTAGCGATTTGAATGATTGAAACTTTGGGGAACCGGCACGCTTCCGAAATTGAAATGTTGATGATTTCGCGCCGCAACCCGTTGGATACTTACGTAACTTCCAATACGATTTTCGATTCGGCTGTGTGCGGATCACGTTTTAGAAAAATATTTGCGTGATTATTTCGCATTGTGTAACTCAAATCGATGAGTTTTTTCGCTTTTTCCAAATCCCCGTGGACTGATTGGATGAAACGACGCAGCAGAATTGGATCTGAAAAAAATTGAAATTTTTTTTAAAATAATCGATTGAGTCACTTCATGAGTTCTGATCTTTCAGAAGCGCCGCGTGTATGCAAATTCGCACGTGTTTCCGATTGCTCGCATTCAAATCGTTGACGGAGTAAACCTTCGACCCGGCTTACCGATGATTTGTGCCCTAATTTACATACAAATCGATTGGGTCAGTCGTGATCATAACCGGAAGATGATCTTTTGATGATCTTTTGACGATCATTCGATGATCGATCAGCTTCAAAATTGATTGATTTGAGCCCACATGTTCGATCGTATTCAAGATCAAGGTGCTTTCGCGAAGGCCCAGCCAATCAAAAGAAAATTGACCGTCGCGCTCTGCGATTTTCCTCCGCAAAGGTTACTGACTCAACGCACTTCGATGTCATTGTTCGATTGTTGTTTTGTTTTTGCTTTCAGTTGCCGATTAGAAAGTTTTCTTTGAGAAAAAAAAATTAATAAAAAAAATAACAAAAATAAAAAAAAAACAAAAATAAACAATCAAACGCAAAATCCATACTTTGAATTTGGCCGTGCCGCTGAGCGGCAAACACGATGTTTCGATCAAGGCTTCATTCTGAGCGACGACTCGCCCATTCTGGTAGCGGCCCAACCCGTCAATGTCACGCACGAACAATACCCAACCGTAATGTTCTTCATTCGAACGATTTGCGCCGTCATTTGCTCCAATGCCACAAGTAATAATTCCATTGCGATGATTCGGCTTTGTTTGGGTTCTCCCCGTCCGCCGAATCCATTCAATTCGCCATTAGCCGTCGGAGCGTTTTCTGCCGAGTCGAATGCAGGTGATTTGTCGATGGAACAATGATCGAACAATTTCAATAAGCTGATGGCTGACGATCTTCTGAATGCATCGATGACATTGAGAACGATGACCCATTTCGGTTCGAAAAAGAAACCGGATTCAATTCCAACACCTCACGCGTTCAGGGTCAAAAGAAATGCGAACAATTCACCAAAACGGATCACCGAGCTCAACTTCGTATCTGTCGCACCTGAATCGTGACGGGCATTGTCGAATCGAATTGATTAAATTGTGAGTAAGAAACCAGTTGTGCACAGAGCGAGCAGACAGAATGCGCTTGATTGGTGATCGATGGCTTCGGTGCGCGTGTGCGTAGTCATTAAAACCCACTTAGAATTGTTTGAGGCGGTGAGCTCGTTCGTGACGCAATCGTCGATCAAATTGAATTCGTTCCAGCGATTCGGTATCTTCGGAATGACGTGCAAGCGCTTCCAACCGAACTAACCGGAAATAATCCCAACCGCAAATCGAGTTGTTACACCAATTGAATTTACCCAAGCCGCAGGTGCAGTGAATCGCCGAATCGAATGCCAAATTCACTGTCAAGGTTGACCAAAACGACGCAGGCGCATGTTTGACCACCAATTTGAGAGTCTTATCGTTGAACCGAAGCCCCGACAGCGATCATTAGCGACAAGAGATCAAACACCGCAACCTCAAGTGCGTCTCGTTCGCACGTCAATTGGGAATTTGTTTATTGCTCGGTGAGTTTTACGTGAATTTTGACGTCACTTGAAATTCGGAGTCGAGCAAACCATAAACGGAATGCAAACATGTCAACAAACAAACATTGAAAACGAAAAAATGTTAAATATTTATTTGCATTTGATTTCGCGAAAATGTCCTTCGACTTTGACTGAGTCACTTCTTGTGTGCGAGATGATGTTTGCTTTCGGCGAGTCAGAACAGAAGTGCTGACGACGGACATTCTCACGCAACGTTTGTGGCGATATTTTGTGAGTGATTCGGTGACCTCCTCGACATATCATTGCTGCGCATTGCGCGGGGTGAGTGGTCGCCACGATTCGAATCCTTGGTGACGGCGATTACACGATTGCACAATGGACGATATTCACAGCTGATGCGTGACATAAAGCTGTTGCCACAATTGTCTCGTCTTCGTTTCGAATTCAAAGCACGTGAGACGGATGACGTGATTAACCGATAATTCGACGGATTTGGGTCTACGCTGATCGAACGAACTGATTTGGGGATCCCGTTTGGGGATTTGATGGTTGACTCTGAGCTTGCTGAACGTCTAACTAGGGTGCGGCCACCTTCACCATCACCAAAACGAGATACTAACCGATATTCTGAGGCAAATGCTGTTTTGTTCTCAGCCAATTCTGAATGGCGGCCAAGTTGTTCGAATTATCACTTTCAACACCCATTTTCGGAATGGACTTGAGCAATTAGCAAAATAAACGCAAAATAAATACAGAATAAACACAACACTGACAATTTCACGAATTAAAACGATTTATTGAAAATTTCTGAAGTAGCGCATCAATTATTTATCGAATACGAGCAGTGTGTCTGGCGCAGGCGTGCTGCTTCAATGAGATCGAACTTTCGAATGAATTCAAAACAACGAGTCAAACGGTTTTACTGCTTGGGCGACTCACGCGCTAACGGTACGAAGAGGTGATGTTCTCTGCGGAGTGGGCCTGTGAGGTGTAACATTGGACGGGATCGACTTGCTTTGTGCTTTGTTTAACGGAGATGCAACATTGGAGATGAAAAGAGTAGGTGAATGCTTGGTTGCGTCATGTGAGATTTTTTGTGGGGTTTCAACGAGTGGGAGATATGAGCAGCTATTCTGGCTGAGGCTTGTGGGGAGTTGATGGAGGAGGCTTTGGGGGGCTTTTTCACGTTGAGGGGCTGTCTTCAGCTTTGGGGATGGTGGAGTTGTCTCGGCATTCTTGGTTCGTTATTCAGCTGAGGGGAGGTGTCATTGAAGTGGCATTTGGATGGGTTGAGAACGATTACACCAGCACGCTTATACATATATACAGACTAATATACAAGATATATATTCGTACATATCCAAATTGTAATTGTATTAATTGTATTTAAATTGTATTGAGTCAAGTTCTCAACGGATAACGACCCGTCATTACGATGACCGATCCAATTCATCTCGAAGTCTCGTATGATTTGCTCAATCATCAAGACGCTTGTCGCTTCCAAGCGCCTTTTGGTTGTTTTTAAAAAGCTCAGACAGCTGAAAAGCGCAGAACGTTCAATAAGAAAAGAAACGTTTGGGAATGTGTTGCGTCAATGCTGCAAAAGCGATAAAATTTCGGCGTGGCGATGTTGAACCATCACTTGATCGCAAAGGGTGGAAGTAGGTGGAACAACCTCTGCAGGAGCCTGCATTGACGTCACCGAGTATAATCCAACCACTGATAAGTGTTGTCATCATTGTCATTATGTCAAATTGAGCTCAAGACAAGACTATTGAAACGAACGTTCATTTTTCTAAAACTAACTTTATTCATCGACCTTAGAATCTAACTGGTAATGGTGTTTACAAGAGCTCGTAAAGCTCTTGTACTCATCATCGAAACTTCTCCTCAGCGGCGACCGTATCGACCCCGAGCGAGGCTCTGTAGCTCGGCGGGTACCTCTTGGCCTGCCTCCTGAAGAACTTCGATCAAATCATTGGCATGACTTCTATTCTCCTCGGTGAAGAAAGTGTGGGCATTTCCGGCGTTGTCCTTCCGACCCGTTCGCCCGATGCGATGGATGTAATCGTCTGTCGTGTTTGGATAATCAAAATTGATGACATGATTCACGCCGTCCACGTCCAAGCCACGAGCAGCCACATCGGTGGCTACCAAAAACGATGACGCGCCCGTTCGGAATCTGTGCAGCACCTGGTCGCGTTGGATCTGGCTCTTGTCTCCGTGAATGGCCTCGCAACGAATGCCGAAACTTTGAACGTATCTCGCCAGCCTATCGACCTCCTTCTTTGTTTGCGCAAAAATAATTATTTTGCCGGGGTCTTCTCCGTCGTGAATTTCCTCCAGCAATGTCTGCAGAAGATCGCCTTTGTCTCTATCGTCGCAGACAATAATATTTTGCTTGATGTTGTGGTTCGCTGACAACTTCAATGATCCAACATTGAGTTGAACGTACTCTCCGAGGAAATCCTCTGCCAAACTGCGAACGCTCTCTGGCCATGTAGCGCTCCACATGAGCGTCTGTCGATCGGGGCGAATTTGTGGAATAATTTGTCGAATTTGTGGCTCGAATCCCATATCCAGCATTCTGTCAGCTTCGTCCAGAATCAAATAAGTGGCGCGCTTCAAGTTCGTTGTTTCGGAACTCAAGAAATCATTCAAACGGCCAGGCGTAGCGATGACAATGTCACATCCGCGACCCAGCGCATTCACTTGAGGACCTTTATTTGCGCCACCGAAGACGCATACAGTCCGAATTCTCGAGGGTCCACCGAAAGTCTGCGCAACCTTTTGGATTTGCTGGGCAAGTTCTCGTGTGGGGGCCAGTACGAGAGCGATGGGACCATCGCCTGGTTGCGGTCGCGGTTGATTCATTATGTGAATGAATGCAGGGAGCAAGTAGCCCAACGTTTTTCCAGATCTAAAATCAACGAAATTAAATAACCATTGCAGATCAGATCGATCAGAGTCAGCTCAACTTACCCAGTCTGTGCAATGCCGACAATATTCTTTCCGCTCAGGGCAATTGGCCAGCCTTGCGCCTGAATGGGTGTCAACTTTTCGAAACTGTGACTTTCGATTACTTTTGAAATCGATTCTGGGAATTTCAGCTCGTCAAAGCTCAGGACTGGGTTTGGTCCGTTTTTGCTTATGGTTATGTTGTTGGCATTCCGATACTCTTGGACCTGAGTGGCAGGTCGATTCACAGTCACTTCGCTGGGCTCATAGAAATTCTTCTCGAACGGTTTCAATTCAATAGCTTCCCAGTTCGGCGCTTGCAAATTACTGAAGTCACTGTATTGAGTGTTTCTTTGGGGCCGATTGCCAAACTGGTTGCCGTATTGACTTCTGTCGCTGCCGAATTGATTCCTGTTGCTGCCGAATTGATTCCTGTTGCCACTATATTGACTT
>JANSTV010069718.1:0-10838 GCA_027564135.1 Lestremia cinerea
CAATCAATTTCATCGAAAGCAATTACCAAAAGGTCGTACGAGGCATTCGATTGGATCGGGATTTTCAGAGGATTTGACTCATTTTTTTCCTCAACAATTTTAATTTTGCCTCAAAAATGCCCTGAATTGCGGTTGAACGCAACCGATTCAATGATAGAGAAGATTTATGCGTTCTATTGCGAGGCATTTCCGGTCGATCTTATTCGGATTTCCACACACGCACGCAAGAAAGGGTGACCCAATTGGCGTGACTGCAATCACCAATGGTTCCTACCATTCCCGGCAATTTCACAATCCCTTCGAACAATGATTGATTTTTGGAGAGATTGACATCGAATCGACGTCCACACAGTTCGCTTACGATTGGGTCGTAATCCCGAAATTATCAATTCATCCGCAAGTTCACCCGAAAACACTCAGTCGGAAGAATATCGCCAGGCAGTCACAATGGGACATGTCTAAGCCACATGCAACGTCCATAAAGTTTATGGCATATTGTCCGCAAGAGTTATTACGCTTTCCGCAGATAGTCAAATCAGTCATCATGCAATCGCCAGCACCCAACTCGATCGAACACCCGTCGCACGGAGCAAACTTGACTCGAAATTATTCCGTCCTTTTCGGCGATTCTCCTTCTTCCTTTCGCTTTTTTTTCAATTCGCCAGCCAAAACAACCATCATTCACCCGAATCCAATTTGTTATATTTAATTTTATAGCTTTTTCGAAATTTTTACGAGCAAATGTTGTAAGGCGACAGTGTGCGTTCAGTGTGAACTCGTCTTTGGCACGTTCGGAACGCAGCATAGTTGGGCTTGCCGGTTTTGCCGTTGTTGTTGAGCTTTTCGTATGGAATTTTCGATAACAATAACAAACGCTGGTGTACACAATGCCATGATATTTATGGCATTGGGTGGTCTAACATGGATACCGGAGGCTATTGGTTGTGGTTTGCATTGAACGCCAGCTTGGAAAATCGATTGAGAATTGGCGATTCAATGCTCTCTCGGTGGGGCGAATGTATTTCTTTGCCGGAAGCATTGTCTTCTATCGCCTCAGTGTGAATTTTGCCCCAATTTTCTTTTCTTTGTCGCAAAAATCGAAGAGTTTCTGACCTGCCGCAAAAGCTTTCCATGCATCGTCGTCCTCATACCATCTCCGAAGTGCGAAGTTTAGTCTCCTAATTTATCATCGAATTAGTGATTCGCTTTGCAAGCATTTCCACAAAGCGTTTCATTAATGTCATAAATAACAAATATATTCGCCAAAGCGATCGATCAATCGTCATTCTCAACCGCATTTGACATTTGCAGCTTTTGGCTGATTCATCGAAAGATTGTTAATTTTCGCATGGTTGTCATGCATTCCGCTGAGCTGTTTCTTACAATTTGATGAATGTTGAGAAAATTCAAAATGACGATTGTTTTCGCTATTCAATGAAATCCGCCAGTCATTGACCTTGATATGACATTTCGATGATTCGCTTCCAGGAGGACACAGAGACAAGCAGCCAATAAGCGAATTGAAAAATGCTGTACTTTGGATGGTGATAGACAATCCGTATTCCACCTGCACCGTTCACAACCAGCCATCAATTCGAATCAATTTCGAATCCATCAATGAAAATGAATGTGCAAAATCGAAATGGTTGAAGAATAATTCAATAAAATTGCGATATTTTTCATTTTGCGCATTTCGTTTATTTTCCGGTAAAAGAGCATTATTTTGGCATCAGACGATTTCAATTCACATTTCCCATGGATATTACATTAAGCAATATTTCATTTTGCTTCGTTTCTATGCAATCATCGGTGGTGAAATGGCAACGACGACAAAGACACCGCCAGTGATATTTATTTTCGATTCGTTCAATAAGCGAATATTATTTCGGGAAAGCTGTTTTTGCAAACGTCAAGTGTGACACTGAAACATGTGCCATCGATGTAGCCCATTCAATATTCACAATGAAGTCAATTTTCTAAAATGGAATTGTCGACAGTCGACGGTTTCGGTGCCAAGCAGAATGTGATGCATTCGTAATGATGCCTTGACATCGAAAGAAAGCTATTGATTTCAAAACATTTCCATTCGTTTTTCAACATCGAAGCACCGATGGCACTCGTTCATACTGAATTTTTTCCCTGAGCAAATCAATCGCTTCGGCCGGTTGTGTGTTTTGCACGTTTTCAGTCTGTGGTATTCCGTATTTTCTATTTGTTTGAGAGAGAATGAAATCTAACGATATTTCTTTGGCTTTTCAAATGCCATTGGCATGACTGGGTGCTTGTGAAGCTGGTTAAAGTTTCAATAACTATTAAAAGTTGAAAGTTGAAGGAGAAGAAGAATAAGAAGAAGAATTAGAAAAAGAAGAGGAGGAAGAAGAAGAAGAAGAAGAAGAAGAAGAAGAAGAAGAAGAAGAAGAAGAAGAAAGCCCGAGTCTCGAATCTGCAATGATTTCTAACCACGTTCCATTCGTCGACTCCTAATCAAATGAAACCAATTCAAGCAATAAACGAACAATCCAGCAGCAAAGTGAATTCCATTCGGGCGTTTATCATGAAATTCGATTAGAATGTTAATTGTCATTTAAAATATCTTGAAGGCAATTTGCATGAACTACACGAGACGCACAACACGTGTAGCAATTCAAAGACTGTCGACGATTGAATACTAACCCGCCACATACTGTCATTGCTCGTATCATTCGGTTGGCTGTCACCGTTTCTGCCATCAAGGTTTTGTTGTTAATAAATTTATCTCCCCGCTAGAACAGGCTGCGGCAGCCTTTCGAGAAGGGTTTCGCCATAACTTTATTAGTTTTAAAATAATGACAAAGTTTTCTTCATCCAATTACGTCTGTCGGAGTGTCGTATGGAAAATTGAGTAGAGACGGGCTCGAGTTATCGCCACAGAGCAACAAATTCGGCAAAAAGAGCTCAAAAATCAGGCTCGCCAAACCGAGCTCGCTGAGTTTAAATCAGCCCCAGAGCGATGCGTCTGAACAAACAGTGAATCCATTCGAACAGAATTTAATCGCAACCAATCGATTTTCATATGTTTTCATGTGAGTGATGTCTTGTGTGCGTGCAAGCGTGTGTTGAACCTCTGTCAGATTTATGACTTATGAATATGCAAGTGACGCTGAAACCATTCGCAGCGGCTTCATTGGCTTGAATATGTCAAAACTTGGTTGAAGCTAAATCAAAATGATTAAAATTTTCGCATGAATAGGCCGACGACAGGCCAAAGAAAAGACGGGTTCGCCAGCAACCCCATTCAGGTCATAGTTTGACCTTTGTGTAAGAAACGGTTCTCATTGGGCATATCCCAGGGGTTCGCCTCCAAATGAACATCCAAATATTTGCATTTGCTTATCATCTGACGGAGGAGACAGTTTGTGGAAGAGACGATGGTGCAATCGTTTCAAACACCAAAACCAGCTGTTGACGTTCGAATCAAAGTGTTGCTCATTCATAAAACAGGCATGCTTCCGTGAAGAGCTTGGAAGGCGCATGCGCTGTTCGAGCTGTAATCGAGCTTTCGCTTTTCCCGCGCTATTCAGCTCCATGAGCAGACGAAGCTTGTAGATGCCCCTTCGCCAGCGAACTCACATTGAACTGTTTCATCGTTGCGCTGCGATATGGCCAACAGAATTGATAAGCGACACAATGCTCGACGACACACTCTGATAATATCACTGGCATCGTTCTCACAGTGATAACATGCACAAAGAAGTTGGGATGCTGCCGAACGTTTAGTCTTTCAAGTGAACTCAACCGAGAAGCTACCCATTTCTCGTCAGTGAACTTCAACGTTTGTTTGAGCCAGTTGGTGATTTCGTCTGGTTTTCGTGCGACACAAACGGACGATATTTTTGTGACACGTACGTGATTCGAAAAACCGGCCGATCAGAAGAATTTCGTTGACAATTCGAGTGGCGATTCAAAGTGAGTCTGGCGATTGACCAGCAAACTATCGAGTGTGTTGAATGTCAATGAAAACAACATAAAAATCAGTGTTGAAGCACTCGTGCAGAATAAGGCGAGACACCGAGGAGTCGTTCAGTGAGTGAAGTGGTTCCAGCTAACGCGAACCAACAATTGCGTTTCCGAATGTAAGCCCTCTGATCAATTTGTATTGAATTTGGATGCCATTGGAAATCCCCATCAAATGCACCATTCACTCGTCGAGCGCATTCGGAACGATTCCCACGAATGAAAAATTCATTTGGCGATTTTCAATTGATGCATTTTTAATCACCGATTTTTTTTGTCGAATCGATTGCATTTCGAATGAAATCGGAGTTTTTTTGTATGCAACATTTATAGCCGATTTTCCGATGTCAAAATTAGCTCAGATGCATTTCGAATGTACTAATCTGAAGGTCAACCCCATTGGGCTTCGACGGGTTCAATAATTCATTCGCTAATTACACCCGATTCGGGCTCAAACCATGCTGGATCTCCCGACCGTTATGAATAAATGATTTCACCCATAAATTTTCCATTATTTTTATGACCGATGTGGCCATTGGCTCATCTGATGCGTCGTAATTCGAACTGAACACAGTTATTCGATATGTTTGTTTGGTGTTTGGCTGAAGGGTCGTCATTTTTCTCGCAGTCGAATCACGCAGTCAACGCTATTTCATTCCATCGACAGGGCGCCATTCGTGGTTTTTTGCGTTTCTTTCGTTTGATTGGAGTGTTGTTATTTTCTCGAGAACCTCTTGACTAATCTAGTGTTGTGCACGACGTGAGCATCCACTTTGGTGGAGAATAGTCGACTCTGCTTCGATGCAAGATGCAACAAATGCAATTTCTGGAAAGAGGTTTTCACGCATTTCAGGTGCACTTTGTGTCGAGCTTCCAGGGTGACTCTTCAAAGTGAGGTGATTGAGTTCTGAACACTCTGAGAGAAAAATTCTCGGAAAAACCTGATGATTTTTATATTTTTCTTCGAATTTGTTGCGATTTTCTTCGGAATATCTTTCTAAACGGCTCTCAAGCTTCCATTTAACGAACACTGCAGCAACACTCACCTTTGAAATTTCCATTTTTTCTTGGAATCATCACGGAATGAAAGATTAATTCAACAGAGTTAAACATCAACCGCAGCGAATTAAAACTATGATGAATCAAAAAGTTTTCTTGTGATTTTCAAGCTGCGACAAACCTGAATGGGAAAATGTGAAAATTTATAATAAAATAGCAGCATTAGTTTAAGCACAGAAAGCACAACGCTTTATCGTTCAATTGAAAAGATTTTGATGTTTTTTCAGGGAGAAAGTTCTTGCAGCTCGTGCAGCAATGCAATGGGTGCTATCGTAGAGAACAAACTGTGAACGAAAAGAGAAAATGGAACGAAAATTTCGTGAAAATTTTTCATCTGATGAAAATTCAAATTCTGTCAAATCGCATTATGCGCCGATGGTATCGCATCACGAGCGCAACTAGGCGATTCAACAACGAAATGGGAAAATTACCATCGAACGATGGGAAAAATCGCTCTCCGCTTTTCGACGGCAATAAAATCAGCAAATGGGATAATGCTGTATTTTCCGGTACATTTCGTTGATGCTGAGCGGTGCTTCGACAAATCATCATTTCTTTGCAAATTATCGACAAATTATACGCTTTCATGCGTAAGACTCCAAACTGGTCACCTTCCATTCGCTCAATTCCCCTCCGGTCGACCCGCAAGCCATTAGCTCAAGCCATAACTCTTCATCCACCGAAACGGATTCCAATCGTGATCTAACTCTTCCGCCAGGTGGTTCAAAGGACCATTCACTTGATTTCCAAAACAATTTGCTGAATTCAAGCCAACTGGCGACTGGTTCACCATTTGCTGTGATTCATCAAAATCCACCTAGTTCATGGCAATATTTCCATCAAAATGCGATTCACGGTAAAAAAAACCCAAGAAAATTTTCGAGTTTATTTTTCATTTCCGATTGATTTGTTTTTGCGTGAATTCTATTGAAATCAGTGATTCCGGACATGCAACCACAATCGAATAAACGAATTCAATAAACGAAAATATCGAAAACATCGAAAGCAGTAAACGGCAGAATGCCAACAAAAACGAACAATAGTTTTGGTTGGGATCGAAGCAAAGCATGAAATCAATGCGTTTTTATGATTTTATTATTCTGAAATTTCGCTGGAAATCGAGGGGAATGTCGGCATTGATGATGGCACAATAAGAGCCCACCGAAGCACGGCAGACAAGCACCTGTGTTGGCTGTTCCTTTGCCAAAGCAAATAGTCGATTGATTGCGATGTGAAATGAAAATGAAAAGGAAAATGAGAATCCTCCTCCCCCGGGAGATTAGACGCCACTCGTATAAACGCCCGGTCGAGGTGTAGCAAAATGAAATCCATAAAAAGATAAGAGGAGGACCGAAACAGTCAGCCGGACAACGGTCGAATGGTATTTCGATTGACCTTCGAGACACTCATCTCGATATTTCACTTGGAATGCGGGACAATCTGTAATTCAATGCGATAGTTTTGATCGCCAGAGATTTAGAGCTCGGCCCATCGGAAGCGAACCCAAACGTCAACCGTTTTACGCTAAGCTTACAATTGATGATTTTTTATTGGCTTTTCATTGCAACGATGCTCGTTTCGATGCCGGCAAATGACACACGAACCCATTCAAAACTTAATTAAATTCCATTATCGCATCGAATTCCACCGGATTGATGATCATCTCCGGTCGCACAGAGCATCGATTTCATTCATCTTGGGTAGACTGTCTCCACCAGGCAGACGATATTTATGACGTGCCGTTTATGCCATTCGAAGTCGAATTGTGTGCTTTCGAATAAGTCACCAGACTGAGTGCCAGATTCGGATTTGTTGGAGAGCAATTCGAATCACATCTGAATTGTTGTCGGTCATTCGACCGAAAACGTAAAAAAATCATTTTCGCAACGATGACTTTCGACACGAAAACAGAATACGGTCCGTTTCTTCCGAAAATACCATAATTTTGATTATTTTTGTCGACAGCCAGCAACCCTCGCGTCTTATTTCAGTCTCTTCGACCATTCATTCAGAGTCGAGCAAAATATGCTCGCTGACGACAAATTGGATATCGTTAAGCATTAATGACCCATCTGTTTCTATCACATCCAGCGTTTTAACGATTCTTGTCGTCATTTTCTTTCGTTTTATTTTTTTCGCCGAAAATTTCAGTTTCAATTACAACGACATGATCGATGCGATGCGGACCCATTGTTAACGAACATGATATTTTTGAGCGACATTCGTCAAGTCTGTTGCAACAAACGTACATTTTTCAGGATGTTTACGTATGACGATTTGCGTATTGATGTCGTTTGCAGGGTAGGGGGCTTTTCCGGAACGATGTAATCCATCACCGATTCTCGACGACCGAAATGCTTTTGTTGACATTGATGTCGGAAATAACCCTTGGGTATTTAATATCAACACAACAGGGTAAGGGATTGCTTTGACGGACTCGCAGCAAGCTTAGCATATGTACAAAGCCGTTTGGAAAGAAGATTCGATATTTTACCCAAATTATTAAAGTTGTTGAGAGTCCTCGACTTGATTGAAAAATTATGCTTTGAAGATGAAGAAGAAAAACAACATCAATAACTTGCAACAATGCGATGAAATTGGCGAGAGCTTGTTCAAAAACCACTTTCCGGCAGGAAGCATCTCGCGTAGCCACAATATTATTGAGTTTCAAAAGTTTTCGCAAATTCACTAAAATCGCATTTGCCAATCAAAATTAGCAAATTTCCAGGAAATTTACCGCAATTAGTGAAAGCTTTTAATTAGTTTGACAAGTCTGATTAAGTAATCAGTGTCGAATGCTGCATTCGAGAAGCGTTCCAAGTGTAGAACATTTCACTTTTCGACTGCGGTTCTCGATTTCAGCTGTTTCGGTTCGGTCGCAAGACCAAATTAATTCCATCCTCCTTGCACTGGGCCCATCCGTCGTTCATCAATTTGGCAAAACTGTCATCAAAGGGAAATTCATATCGAAAATTTTCGTTAATAACCTTTCCCGGCGTAATGCAACATAATCCATCATCGAATGACACACATACACACCGATGCCGTTAGCAACTACTGAACTAACCTTTACCGTCGGTTCAACTGTTTGAACGGAAAATGAACTCAAATTTAATATTTTACAATTTCATTATGATCGCTATTATTAACACATCGGTTTGATCATCGTCATCACCTTGCTCGTTTGCCATCGTCGTCGGTTTGTTTGTCATCTCACACATCAAACCGCACACATGAGACAACACACATGACACAATACACATCACACATCATACACATAATAAAATAATGAGCTAAGCAGATTAGTGGTGTAATCTCTAATTCAAAACGAACGAATATGTCAAGCATACACATTCGAGAAATGGCATCGCTCACAGAAACGGCAGTCTCAGTGCTTGTAAGCAAACAGACAAATGTAGGATGACGACCAAACAGATTCCGTCATCTGTCAGCGGATCGGTGTGCTGTTTGGTTGATGAGTGTCAGCCAACGTTTGAGTTAATTTAAATTTTCAGTCTGTCATTGTGTGCTTTGCCATTGCCGGATCGGCACCGGCACAACGGTTTGTGTACTCTCTCGTTGCTCAAGTGCCAGTCATCCCATTGAAATTGCTGCGGTGCTAAGCGATGCCGAAGATCGAAAAGGACTTTGCTGAGCACACATCAAAGTGAATGCGAGCGCCATTGAAATTGTGGCTTGTGCTCGCTCGTTATCGACATTCTAATTAAATTTCATCTAATGTGCACCGTATCACTGTCATCCTGCGAAGGATAACGATCGCATTCGTTGTTGCTCGTCCGGGCGTACAGCTCCCGGTTTTTTCACTTGAACTGTAAATGGAAAGCGACAATCAACGGTGATTCATTCAAATCAACACTGTTTCGTCGAGCAATAAAGACATTTTCGTTATCTGATTCGCATTGTTCTCGTTTTGTCAGCGGTCGTAATCTTCCGAAACAATGGTCGTCACGAAAAGACTGCGGCTTTTGTTGAATCTCTGATTAGATGCGATTTTTCGTGATAATCATCTCAATGGCGAAAATGAAACTGATTTATTTTAATGAACGTTTTCGTTTTATTTTGCAACATTTTGCTTGTCTTTGTCGAGACTTTTTTGTTTCCCTTTCAATCGAAAGAGATTCAGGTTTTTCCCGTTGATGTCAGCGCCATTTGAATGATGCTTGTGGATTATCCGGCACTGAGTGAAGAGATTGATAACTGGAACTGGACTGGAGCGGTTAATATAATTGTAATTTCGCATGTGTTTGCTTTTGACCTGTCCCATCTCACTCAAAGCATTGGCAATATCAATTTTCTGGAGAGCTTCAAACAACGAAATTACATTCCCGACAAACTTCTAGCTTCACAATGACGAAATGCCCGTTCCCACTCATCCATTTCGATGCAAATTTCCTTGGAAAAAACACATTCATAAGGCTGCCATGTATCATCGTCATACATCATGCATGGATGCTAGAGGATGCTTCAATTGCACACCATCATCCTCATCTTCGTCACCATCCACATCATGTCATCTGCATGAAATGAATATTTTTAATGGCTTATTATTCATACGAATAATATTGTGAAATAGAAAGAATGCGCGAATGAATCGCAAACGTTTTGGTCGGACGGTCGCTATGCAGACAATTCGCCAAAGATCAATCTGCTGCCATCGTCACCAGCCGAGAAACGGTATGACTGACAACAGCACTCTCTAATGGAATTCATTCATTCGGATCACTTTGCCAGCCATTCCGCCCTGGAAATGATATTCAACGTCGGTTATGCCAACGAGTGAATTATGCAAAACGAAAATTGGCGCCAAAACCAGTCATAAAACTGAATTATTAGCATCGGTTCAAATTGAAATGGAGCATGATGGGCTCTCGTCGAGATGCGAGCGAATAACTCTGGAAATGAATTCACGATGGAACGCACTCGATTGTCGAGATGAATAATGACGATGCAATTCGTGGGCGACAAAGGTTGACGGAAATCGGTGTCGTAGCCAGAAGGTAAATGTGCAATCGGATTTCACTCAACCGCGCACTTTGAACGAGAGATTGTCGACAAAGCACATTCAGAGCGAATGGCAATTAAATCAAAGTTGTAAAGCCAAAGCAACAGCAATGTCAAACGGAACAATGCAGTGGTGCTCACAAATCGGAAGAAGAATGTTGAATGGATGAACGGTCCTAATGATTCGGGTCGGGCTTTCGAGACGCAGTGAACTGTGGCTAATCTTGGATATGCTTCATTGCGTCGTGTGTGCCTTGTGTGGACGAGCGGGCGAACAGGCGAACGGATGCGTACCCACTGATGGGGAAACCACTTGAATTTCTGTGTGCCTCAGCACTGGCAATATAATTACGCAATTGTTTCGTTTAAGACATTGATCCCATGGGGGTTATCTGCAGTGGGGGGAGGGGGTGTACGCTCGTCACTGAATCGTTCGTCATGTTGACAAAAGCAATTGTCATGATTTTCGCATTGGCAGTCCTTTTACGATTGTTTTACGACTTCCGCTCGTGGTCAGCGGTCGGGAGGGGGGTGTTGGTGGCTCTTAGTTTGGTGCGATTCAAAAAAACTCATCAGAAATCCCGTCAGCAACAAATCGCATTTTTACGATTCAATTCGCTCGAAATGACGGGGACAATGTCAGCTATTAGCCAACCGGAGCGCGTGGCATTTCATTAACTCTCGCCAATTAATTAGTTGACGATGATTTACTCGCAGCCACCTCAGTGCGAGGTCGAATCGATTGGTGTTTGACGGCCGGATGT
>JANSTV010069729.1:0-10837 GCA_027564135.1 Lestremia cinerea
GCTACGATGCGATTAATTAAATCGCTTTCGAACAACTGTATTTGTTTGAAATGATAAGATAAATGGCCGTAATCGTAGTGACATGCTTCGAGGAAAATGACTTGTTGTTGCTCGAAGAACAAACAAATGCCCAATCGAATGGATGCAGATTGGCAAACAAAAAGGGCTATTTTCGATTGTAAATTGTTCTTTGCGAGTGCCGTCATTGGCGTCGTCGTCATCATCATCAGTTTGGGAAATGAAAGCAAATGACGAATTTATGCTCAAACAATATTCAGTGGGGCCATTCAAATGAGATTTTAATTCAAACTTTGGGAAAGAAAGAAAGACAAAAAAATTAATCAACAATTTGGTTTCAACGGAACACCGCGTTCGTCTAAACAAATGTCAATGGAGCGCTTCACTGACGAATTCATGTGGCCTTGAGCGCACCAACGTTTGTTATTGTACTGTTGTTTCTCGCTTTTCATTTCCGGATTAATTCATTCCAGAGAGGGTCATAGTTGGGAGAAGGGGAACCATTGCTAACGACTGCAATGTACTTGAGCAACGCTATTTCGTTAATCGTGCATTGCACTGAGTTGATTACAGCGATTTTATTGTGCCATTTGTTACGTTCGTCAACAATAATTCAACAATCTACGTGGGCCATCCGTCCATAAATCCATAAATACAGATTTGGTGAAAACCAACAGCTGATTCGCTCGACGAATATGTCAATATTATCGAATCGAGCGAACCAAACAAATCAGAATTAAGAGTCAATATGAAAACAAATGCGTACACGATACCAAACCAACAACAACAAAATACTTAAACGAAAACTACACAATGAAAACCACGTTCACTCAGAATTCACTTGTTCTTGGCGCTAAACTCATTTACAAACTGAACATTTGGATGCGAGGCAGATTGGCAGCTACGTTTGCGAGCGAGCATTCGTTTCGTGCCGAACCCACGACTGATCAAATCAGCTGAATTGAATGAAGTTTTAGAGAAAAACGTGACACAACAACAACAACAACAAGTGTTGGTCGCGCACACACGAAAATAATCTAACGGCGAAAACAGTGGCCACTGGTCACAACGACTGTGACAACGGCAGCGGTGACGTCACAGAACGATAAATTTCGGTGGATCTCCGATCGATAGTGTTTTCGTTCGAATTAGAATGTGTGTCATACGCTGCGGAATGATCGATGCTATTCGCTCTGTCGAGCGAAAACCTTGAGTTGTTCTATTCATTCAAATTTACTGGCTTTGTCGCTTTTGCCTGACGACGATGCTCCGTGCGATGGACACTGCACGTTGTTAACGAATGCGGACTAGAATTTGGCTCAAATTGACCTTTGACGCAAGCGAGAATTCAGTGAATGATTGGATCAATTCCTTGCGGAAAGTGGAAGAGTATGCGTTGCCGCTTTTGATTGAATGATTGATGACAATCATGGTGATCGTCAACGGGGAACAACTGGGGAGAACTGGGATTGATGCAAGGCAATCAGTTGATCGGATCTACTTCAAAGCTTTGTCTTTGCTTGGACCATTTTGTTCAGGATTTGTTTGGCGATCGTTGAGCTTTCTCGACGGGAAAGCGTCTGTTTTTCGTTCAGATCTCTCTTGCGAATCGACGCTAAAACTATCATCGGATTCACGTCGCAGTTAGCTCAATTGCGTTCTCGATGAATCGATATTATTTGAAATCATAAAACCAATTTTTTTCAGATAAAACTCACACACGCTCACTGTTCAATGGCAATTGTAATTAAAGCCAATTTCATTTTCCAGACACACGATTTATCATTTGCACTCAACAATGATTTGGTTGCCAATGTGTGCGTTGTCCGCTGTTTCTGATGCGATTGATAAACCGCAATCATCGGATTTAATTCTCGGTTCTCTATCTTAGCGTTGGCATTCGCTGCAGTTCCATGGTCATTTCGGTTATTCGTTAATTGCCAATGAATTAATGCAAGCCGCTGACGTCAGACCTCTATTGGTGGCCAAAGAGATTCCGATTTCTTGATTGTTTGGAATTTAAATTCATTTGGAATCATCTGGATCAAGTCGGATCAGTTGTCAAATCAAGGTCGCCACTAACTTCAATTGGCTTTTGGGTCAAGATCGATAGGAAGACAGAGTAAATGGATTGAAGAATGTGAGCTTTAACCATTCGCGGTGCATAAAGAAACCTCGTGGGAAAAACGCTTGAAACATTTCAATCAAAGCTTTTAATTGAAGAAAACACATTCACATTTCACAAGCCAATCGAGTGGCACGATCCCGTCGAACGCACGTCTTCGTTATTTCGTCCCAAACGTGATAGAATTCGCAGCTTTGAATCATTTTGTTGCCAAACCAGCAGAAATAGAAGGCATCGCAGCGTTCCGGATGGCTCAAGAAAGCAAGGCCCGTTTTCGGGCAGTCCAAATTGGATTCCTGTCGAAGAAGCAATTCTCATCAAGGCACCGCTCCAGTTATGTTCTTATGGTTACTCACCTGACACCCAGCCTCATTCGGAACATCACAGTAATCGGCGGCGGCATTAAAATGAAAGCCTGGTTTGCATTGCATTCGAAACACCCGGCCGTTGTGGCAAATGAAATACCGCTCGCAGTCGACGGCGCTCGGGAAGAGATGCAGCTCGTTGTCGATGACGCAATCGTGTGATGTCTCCAACAGAGGATCTTCTTGATCGATCGCTCCGTTTGCTTGAGCGATGAGTGTAGGGTGCAATGTCGAGCAATTGCAGTATTGATAGGCGGTCGTATGATCGGTGGCGCAGATCACTTCCGGCAGAACACAAACCACTTCATTGTCTTCCGCATCGCTGTGGTCCGCATCAAACCAGAGGCCCGGAGGACAAAGACCCATCACGGCATTTTTCTGCGGCTCACAAATGTAGAAGCGATTGCAATTGTCCTGGCTGGCGACGTAGCCGGTTTTCTGGCGACACACCGAGGGTCGTCTCTCCGGCGCTCTTGGGCTTTCTTCATCGACTGGCATCGGTATCGACGCCGGTCCCTCTGAATTCGCAAGCGTCGTCATTTCACTGCTGACGACATCGTCTTTCTCCATCTCAAATAGATCGTCGTCGTAGTAATATTCATTGTCCACCTCGTCAAAGTCAATGTAATCCTGCGGATTGAAACTCTCGACCGCAAATGAGATCTTCTTTGCCGCACAAACCAACACAAAAATTGTCGCGAGGAGAATCAAATTGGCGTTCATTATTTTGAATGAATTTCAGAAGGCAAGCGTTCAAATGGAACTATGTCAATGGCTCGTCAGTTGTTTTCCATTGGTCTGGCTGGTTATCGCAATACCTCGCGCGTACATTCTGAGAGGAATGCGCTTTTTGACAATCATTTTCCATTAAGATAGCGGTGGATGGACATTTTATCGCCTTTTATCGTTCGCCGAAGCTCGCAATCATCAATCGGGCCATCGTTTGCCGAATTCGAGTTCAAAAACAAAACCAACTCACTGTGCTCGAATGCCAACGAGGAGGGCATTACAAAGGTAACAAATTTATTCACAAATCAGCTTCAATCAATTGAAAGGCATCACTTTAAGTTCAGGTTTTTCTTGAAATGAGAATCAAGTTCAAAATACTTCTTCTTGTGTGGCCGATCCGGGCAGTCGTTCTTCGGACAGCCACGTCATGATCCAGGCGGAGGTATCTTTGTTCAGCCAAAGAATGCTGAGAATGAAAGCTTCGATAACTCCCAGAAGGGCGCCGGCACACACGTCCAAAATGTGGTGACGATACAGCAGCAGTCGTGACAAGGCCACGCTGATGGCCCAGGCGAACAATGGCGGCCAGAACACGAGCCACACCGGGTCCAACACGACGAAGAACATTAGGATCAGGAATGCTCTGGATGCGTGGCCGGAGGGGAAACTGAAATCCAGGAAGGCCATTAGAGCCGATCAAAGAACCCGGCGAGGATCAACTCACCTGAACTTGTCTGGTCCGATAGACAAGAAGCCATCATCAATGGATGGCCGACGACGTCGCGTAGCGGCCTTGATGCCGGCCACGAATAGTATGTCCAAAACAAGGGCAAAAAGCAAATTGATTTGCGTTTGATAGTAATTTGGATTGTCGAGGAACCAACTGATGGCCAATAGACCGGCCAACCAGACAATGCCGTGGCACGAATACTGCAAAAGAAGCGACTTTATCAGCTGATTGACCTCAAAAGGCGAATGGCAGACGGATTACCTCAAGGAATTTACAGTGGGTTTTCAACGATCGAATCGGCACAAAGTTTAAGCTGAACGATACAAATTTCTTGGTCATTTCAACATCGAGGGCGAGCAGCTTTTGGACTGGGGCCGGGATCTTGCGTTTGTCATCGTCGGAGAGCCGTGTTTTGGGATCCATTTTGTTTTGGGGACTGAAAGTGGAGCAGTTTTATGAAAATTCCTCGATTGCTAATGCATTGCGTGTCAATTACCAGATTCAAAAAGTCGGTCCTAGCTGGTGGTAATTCTATTTCAGCTGCGAATGAATTGAGTCACAGATGTTACTTGCGAGTGTTGTTCACCTCGACTGACGTGTCGATGGGTCTAGATGGCCGCAGCGAGTATTATTTTGTATTTTTGTTTGTTTTACGATTTCAAAATGAATCAACTTTTGGCCGCAAATGTATTCAATTCGTTGCTGATGACTCGTCGAGAGATTCTCTTAGCGAAATGTCACTTCAAAATAGAATGGAATTTGGGGCGACTGACAGCTGATGGGAGTTTCGGAACGTTGGAAAATGGTATTATTTGTTTTCATGATTTTTCTTAGTGCGTTTTTTCTTGTTCGAGGATTGGCTTCTTGCATTCCATAGGAAAACTGACCGGAGAATGATCTTGGGCAGCCACATCAGATGCAATGAAAATGTTTCAGGAACTCAGCGATCGACCTGTGGCGAGAAATTTTATCATATTTGAGAGCTGAAGGATCCTTTTACGTTTTGAATGCTGCTAGGGAACGAATATATTTGCATATCAGTTTGAACAGCCTTTATCTCATTCGAATTCAAAGTCGAGTTCTTGTGAAACAGTCAAAGTCCCTTAAATGAAGAATGACTTCGTCGACCGTCCATTCAAAACGTGAGCGAAAACTTCTTTGAAATTCCCCACTCACGGCAGACGCACTGCAACACCGGGCTCGGTTACTCGTCCAATGGTTTCTGTGCGCCTAGTCGGCAATCGAAATTTTGTTACTTTCATTACAATGTATCATTCTCCATCGAATGCCAATGTCGATGGCGCTTGGTCTCGCAGTCAAGCACAGTGCGATGCAGTCCATCGAAAACTTTGTTTTTCTCGGCTCAATTCTCGAAATTGTACATCCAACAGGTGCCATTTCACTCACTCACAGGCCAGTCGCACCTGGGCCCGACACTCTCGAGACCACACCGAGTGTAACTTTGTAATTAAAAATTACTTAATTTTTGAATACAAATTTCATCAAATCGAACAGGCGAACATAACTGCATTGCGCAGTTGCTGCGTCGATGGATTTGTATGCGTTTTCCCATCGGTGTTTTGTCTGTTGGCTGAGTTGAGTTTGCTTTCGGTTTCATCGGTGAAGAACGCAGTTGCATTCGATGGAGACGATTGAATAGACTCAAAGCGCCATTTGCTTGAATTGATATGACATTCGAACGATGCGTGGAATCCGCGAATATTTCTTTTGAATAAAAAACTAACACAATCGAAATTGAATTAACTTTTCAGCGGAAACAATCTTCTCTTGAAGCCACACTGGCAGCGGTTCTTGCTTCGGCTCAGTCGAGTGACGAACCATAAAAGAAAATCGAGACAACTTCAGTTCAGTTATGGGATCGTGTCTCGGCTGACAGCAAATTAAAAATTGTCGGTTGAATTCACTGGAATTACCCTTGAAATGATTGGAGCCGATGAAGTAGAGTGGAATCGATGCCTAAAATAAGCGTACCCCCTTCGGGGCTCGTGCTTGATTGACAGAGATTTACCTAGCGGATTTGAGACTTCCGTCGAATAAAATCCTCTGAACCTCCCTCAAAGTGACTGCTTCCGCTCCCGCATCAGCATCCCTCGCCAGCCGAGAGGCAACACGAAAACATGCAAATGGCCAATTTGCATTCGTTCCTTTGTGAGCAATCCACAAAGGCATTTCGGCGAGACTAGAAAAAACCCATCAAAATATCGATTTAGTTTCATTGGTTTCGCACTCCGCGTTCAAAAAAAGAGAAATGCTCGCAAGCGATTTATTCCGTTGGCCGGGAAGCGAAGAAGCACTTTGACTGATTTGAATAAATTTCACGCAAATAATCGCAAACTGAACTCAAGTCAAACCGCTGAGAAAACTCTTTTTCCAATTTTTCCGTTCTTATATGCGTCGTTTCGCTGCGGTAAAAACGAAAATCGTTCGTCGGTGTGTCTCCCAAAGCGGCTCTCGTAGAATTTTCAAAGCATTTCGAAGCGCGCAAAGTATGAAACGAACCAATTTATTGAAATTTTCATGAAAAAAAAACCAGAAAATTTAATTTTCCATCGAGAGCAAGAGAGCAAGAGGGAATGTGCTGTGGCTGCGGCAATATGCGAATACTTTGGCGAACAGTAAAAATTCAATAAGGAAATATAAATCAATTGGAAAATTATTAAGTTGGAAAATGTGAAAAATAAATGAATGACTCGACTGAAATGCGATGCGATGACATCGATCTACTGACTTGCAGGGGCATATCGAGATGCCTTGCTTATCATTCATTCGTTCGGCACCCGCGCCCGACTTGCACGGTATCAGTTGCGTTATCCATAATACAGTGCAGGACGGACGCGAATCGTCTCCATGCCAGCGCTGAGATTATTATTCATTCCGAATATTACACTCACTTTGTGCAAATGCTGGAAAACGCTTACGAATTTTTCGTTCATTTTTATTCTTTCGCTGAGAAAAGAAAATCAACTGCATTTTATTCATGAAGTCGTGAGGGGTGTGACGGGACGGGACTCAAAAAATATATTGTTTGGAATAAATCGGAAAAGCGTTGGGCGTTCGACTGAGGGAAGGCTGGGTCAGTCACTCTTCCGGACCTTTTATTAGCACTTTGATGATTTTGAATCAATTTCGAACCAGTTACGGGGACATCCAAATGTGAGACCGTCAATCAACACACAAATCATTCCAAAGGAAGCGTCATTTTCTGGCACATTAAATGGTTCACTTTCCCCCGCCTTGCGACTGTCACCACCACCACCGCAAGATATATCGCATCTCATGCACGACCAATTTTTCCTTGTCGTTATGATCCCTTTTTCACCCTTGAGAGATCTCAAAAGAAAGAAAAATAATGCAAAAATGAAGATTATGATGTTGATGAGAGGTTCTTTATCGTCGTCACCCCGCCCACCAGCACCGTCTCTGTGCGATGGCCCCAGCAGCACATCTTTGCCGAGTCTTCAATCGGATCAATGTGTCATTCACGTCTCGTTGAAAACACTCAAACGAAGCCACTGCCGACGCAACGCTTCGACTGAAAGGGTTCATCGAGATTTTGTGCGTGATCGTCGAATGATTTTGCGTCAATGGGAATGTCATTTGCCGAAATTGAGATGGATTTTCGTGACCGTCGGTTCGCATCTGGTCTCGCCATTTTCAATTCAATTCTCGACGTGGAAAAAAACCGTTCTTTCGCTTCATTTCGATAAAATGCAACGTCATTCAAACAAATCATTAACCTCTGGTGCCGCCGCGAAAGAGACGAGCGCGGACAGTACGACGCAATCAGCTGTGTGCGGCGATAAAAAAACGCGTGTTTGTTCAGATGATGCTTTGCGTTGGCATTTGTGAGACGCAGCGATTGAATTGAGAAATTTTGTCGTCGCAGAAGTGCGATGAACAGTGTTTGTGACAGAAGTGTGTTGATTTTGGGAGCTGGCTTGGTGTCGGCTCCCGTTGTGGAGTATTTGTGTCGAGATGAAGGCCTTCGAATTCGCGTGTGTTCGCCTTTAAAACACGAGCTAGAGCGGTTGGCTGCGCGATACGCCGGAATTGAAACCATCGAACTGGATGCTCTTCGAGACATCGACCGTCTAAAGGAGCTCTGCTCGGAGAGTTATGTTGTCGTTTCGCTCCTTCCCAGTCATTTGCATGGCATCGTTGCGGAGTGTTGCGTCGACGGGCAGAGTCACATGGTCACCGCCAGTTATGTTTCGGAAGACATTCGGCGATTGCATGAAAGGTGATTTTCGAAATGTTTCAGCGGTTGAGCACTTCGACCTCAGTCAATTCAGTCAATTCGCTCAATTTCAGAGCGCAAAACACTGGCCTGATTTTATTCAACGAAATTGGCTTGGATCCTGGCATCGATCATTTGCTAGCGATGGAACTATTGGACGAAGTGAAGGTCAGCGGAGCAAAAGTCGAGTCATTCGTGAGTTATTGTGGAGGACTTCCCGCGCCTGAGTTCGCTGACAATCCACTGCGATACAAGTTCTCCTGGGCGCCCAGGCAGGCCCTCGTGAATGGCCTCGGTGGGGCGAAATATCGTTGGAATGACGAAATCATTGAGATACCATCAGGAGGTCAGTTGTTGGAGCAGCCAATGCCTTTGAAATTCTTACCAGAATTGAACTTGGAGGCCCTCCCCAATCGGGACTCAACCAAATACGCCGAATTGTATTGCCTGGATGAAAGTGTGAGCTCTTTGCTGCGCGGAACCATCCGCTACAGTGGTTTTGCCAAGGCCATGAAAGCGCTGTGCCGGTTAGGGTTTCTTGATGACAAACCGATTCCGGAGTTAGAGCCAAATGCACCGGAGATCTCATGGGTGAGTTACGAGACATTCGTGGAATACTTTCGCTGACAATTGGGGTCTTTTTTCAGAGGCAGCTCGTTGCAAGTGTGTTGGGCGTTGCGGAGGGGGAGGTTCAAGAAAAACTCCAAGATTTCCTTCAGGATGCTGAATCAGTTCGCTGCGTTGAGGATTTGGGACTTTTGGACGATTTTCCGATAAGGAAGGTTGGCACTCCTTTGGATTCGCTGAGTCAACACCTCTCGCAACGATTGGCTTTCGGTAAGGAATTCGATATTCGCCTGGGGAGTCGATAACGTTCTCGATTTCAGGCAAGTCTGAGTGGGATTTGGTGGTGATGCGTGTCGAATTGGTGATTCGAACCTTGGAGGGCACGCGAGAGAAGCACATCCGAGAGTTCGTCGTTGAAGGTGAACCCTCTGCGGGTGGCGGTCATTCGGCGATGGCCAAAACCGTTGGCTACCCCATTGGCATCGCTGTCAAGATGATTTTGGACGACCGCATCAAACAATCAGGAGTCATTGTGCCATTTGCTCGGGAAATTTACGAGCACATTCTAGTGAAGCTGCAAGCAGAGGGACTTTCAGCCAGAAAATCTGTTGAGAAATTATGAAAAATGACAATTTCATGCGAATTACTTGAAGTTTTAATTTTCAACGACGCGATTCTGCAATTGGCCAATTGAATGGATCTCGCTCTCGATTTGGTCGCCCGGCTTCAAATATTCGATTGGTTTGCCACTTGTTCCGCAGGGTTTGCCAGCAAGAATGATATCGCCGGGTTTCAAGGTAATGTATCTGCCAAAAGGAAATTCCGAATTTGATCTCAGATTGACGAATTTCTCCCCGCCCGTCACTTACTGCGTCAAGTAATGAATGACGTCGCTGATTTTGAATTGCAAGTCGCGAGTGTTGTAGCACTGCTTCACCACACCATTGATTCGGCAAGTCACATTAAGATTGTGCGGATCGGGAATGAGACTCTTGTGAACGACAGCCGGGCCCAGAGGACAGAATGTTTCCATCGATTTTCCCAACATGTGCTGTGAGCAGCCGTTAGGGCTCTGTGTGTCGACACCGTCAAAGCTCAGCATTTTTGCCGAGATGTTCTGAGCGATGCAGTACCCAAACACGAAACTATACGCATCCTGTTTCGGAACATTACGCGCTTCACGCCCAATCACGACCGCAAGCTCCACGCCCCACTCCAATTTCTAAAAGAATATTCCAAATTTTCACGATAAAATTCCGTCGAAAGCCTCGAACTCACATCACCAGCCGAAGGCAACCGCACGCAGCCCGTAGGCCCCACCAAACTGCTCGGAAGCTTATTGTGGAAAACCGGTACGCCTCTGAGGGGATCATCGCATTCAAAACAGATGATTTTCTCGGGATTATAAATAGGCGGCATCAACGTCAGCTCATCGGAAACACACTGACCATCCATGCATTTGAACTTAGCCTTCAACTCCTTTAAAGACGGGTTTATTTTGATGAACTTGATAATATCTCGCGGAATCATCAGATTCTCATTCAAATCGATGATTAGAGTTCCGTCCTCAGAGGCAACGCCCAAACGTGGAGGACTCTTGGCGGTCCATTGAAACTGTATAAATCTCAGCGCCACGTCATTCCGTTGTGAATATCTCCGTGGATTCAAATGCGGTTTAACGTTTCCCAGAAACGCTGTCTTGAAGACGGTTGCTGTCGATGAGACCAATTTGGAGAACATAATTCACATGAAAAAACCCATTCACATCGAAGTTCACCATGGAGACGTCGTCTCGATGACGTTCCGATCGCAGATTGCTTTTCACTGCAGGCTTTCATCAATCCGAAAAAGTCCCAAAACAACAACAACAACGAAATATTCAAAATTCAACCGAAAACCGAAGTTCTCGCTCGTCGATTTGCCGCCAGACAGCCTTTTCCATAATCAAAACTAATCGAGGAATCTTCATTGTAATCGACACATGATTGAAAACGAATCCAGCGTGAAAGCGATGACGAGACAAAATGAAACACTCTCCGACAACA
>JANSTV010069740.1:0-10834 GCA_027564135.1 Lestremia cinerea
ATTTTATTAAAGAACGATTTGTTTGATTGTTTTTTCTTCCGCGATTCCTTCATACGATCTTTGTGGCTGGTTTTTGCGGTCTATGCGATCGCATCAATGCGATACCGCGCCGAATAAACGTTAATTTTTGCCGAATCAACATTCGCCTTTTTTACGACTGCTTTTCGTTTGTGATGTGAGCGTTAGCGCGCGATCTTCTTAAATACATTTTTCAATTTAAAAATCGCTGCCATTTTTTTCCGCCCCGCTCAAATGACATTCCAGAATTTTAATTTTCTCGCAGTTTTTATCCGAAAAATGAGATTATTTTTTTCATGTCGCGCCAGATCAATGATTTCTTGAAGACAAAAAATTCACGATGAACCGACGTTGAAAGGGTGATCCTTACAAAATCCTACCTCAAACCCAAAAACCGGCCCGAAAAACACCTCACCCACCGTCGAGTGTTAGATTAAACAACTTGCAGTTATTTGTCACCGAAACACTCTCATTTCAAGTTCATTAGTCACCAATCGAACCTGTTCGCGACGAAGCGAAAAAATTGCGAAATATTTTCCACATTTTTCACATTTTTCTCGTCGATCAAACCAAAGTGGATACATTTTTTGTTTGTTCTCTTTCGCTCACATACAAACACGCGCATTCAGAGTCTATCGGCTATGCACCGCGAGTTGAATAAACATGCCGAACCATTTGAGACACAAAAGAAATGCTAACAATTCGCTTTTTGCCACTGAGATGCTCGAATGATCGTTTAGCATTGGCGAGGGGTTCACGCAAACTCAACCCATCGCAATGAGCCCATGCGGTTGCCGTCTGTGTGGAAACGGAATGTTGACGAAACGACGCAAGAAAAAAAAACTCGCACACATTCACATTTACCTGAGGCTGATTTTGCTACCCCAGAACAGGCTCGAAAGAAGAAGAAAGAAAAAAAATGGTCGGCTTCAAGCATTCCCATTGGTCGATTGAAAGAGGGACGGGTTAGCGAATCATCAGAAAAAAAGTCACCACCGGTGCCTTGTGGGGAATCGCACATTCGATTCGAAACTTGAATGGATTTCATAGTCAATCTCGATTATCCATTGTTTATTCGAATATTCTAACGGACTTTTCAATTCTCAATGGAAATTACCGTTGCAAAGGGTTGAACAGCATCCACAACGTCTGTACCAAAATCAAGACAGAAAAAAAATGGCGGTTACTAAACCAGTTAGAGTAACGGGATTCACGTTTCCCAACCGAAAAATGCATTCCTCGAACATCCTCCCACAACCAACATGCAATTATGAATCAACCAACGTCCACCATCCACTTTCCGTCATTACTTTTTGCCATCAAACTTTTATGTGCATCGCCAGTGCATCATGGCTCCCGTACGTCTATGACGGACAATAAAAACAACGAAAATTATATATCACACATTGACCGGCCAGCAAAAAGCCATCAGCTACTGAAACAACTCCGCATCGTTGGCCGCTCTCCGAAGATATCTTCCAGCAGTGCAGTGTATTTGGGGACTTGGACAATGCATCGATAGATAGTCAATGCCGCCACCGCAATGGCCGGCACATAGACGATTATTAAGACTGTCTAACTGAATATTATACGATTTTGCTGGGAAAACAAAACGATTTGGCGTGTTTTTTTCTTTGGCTCAAATGATCGGTGGATGAGATACAAAGAGTGAGAGAGAAAGAGACCTACGTAGCATTTTTCGGATGGAAACTTCATCCCGTGGAATAGAATGAACCGCTGCTATGGCTACAGCCCAGCCACCGACAACAGTCAATCGTATGTAATAACATAATAATTTAGCAAAAACTCACAGAGGAAAAAGATTAAAGAACGCACAGAGCTATGTGTTTTTGTTGAGGCGATGTTTTGGTTTTTCATGCGATTGCCGTTGCCATTGCTTTCTTGTTTGTCGCTGTTGTTGTTGTTGTCTGAATTGGATAGTTTTTTTCGTGTCGCTGGTTTTTGTTCTCCCTCGTTTTTCGCCTTCTTTCGTGTTGGTTTCTCGTCGTTTCTTTTGTTTTGATCCAAAAACTTTTTTCCTCGATCGATTGCATTTGTTGTCGGCCGAACGTTGATTCCCTTGCGTTTTGTCGTTGTTCCATTCTCTTCTCCGGGTCTTTTGGCCAACATTAATCGAATCGTGTCGTTGCGAATGGTCCCAAAAAATTAGACCATCAGTGTTTCGGCATTATGATTTATTGCGACATAAATGTCTGTTAAATTCTCGAATCAGCTTGTCAATTTTCGGTCATGATAAATAATGATGACTTGAAATGACTTTCAAATGGGACGTTTTTAATCAGCTGCCGCGGTTTTCGGGCGTTGAGGCTCTTCGATTGTATTTCGATGACGGATGTTTGAATGGAATTTGTGATTTAGGTCGGGCGTGGAGCTTGATTTCGGTAGTGAATTGAACGGAAAGCTTAGATTCCCTTCTAGATCCTTCACAGAGTGGCATCTCCAACAAAACGTTTCTTGAAAACACTCTCACGATCCTGAATCAGTTGGATCTTCGTTCAAATGCTATCGCGATGAAAAAAAAACAAACGAGATTATCAATCCATTCAATTCCCGATTCAATTGAGACTCGATAATCAACCGCGCACTCACTTCTTGATCAGCATATGTTGCACGACGCTTCAATTCCATTCACTTTTTTCACTCTCCATTTCTCATTCGATTCAACGTTCTACGCAGAGGACGATAGAAGGATAAAAAACACCGAAGCTCACCCATTGTTCAAGCCTAAGACTGCCATATGCTCGAAGGAAACGAACCATTTTTTTTTCTTTCACTATTCTCTTCAACTCGGTCAATCACACAATAGTCGTTTGATTTCACTATTTCCATTTTCGAATACACACGTCGCAACCAACAAAACAACAACAACAACAAATTATGCGAAGAAACAAGAAATTCATTGAACCCTTTCGTAATTGACCACCGTGTTTGACCCCAGCTCATTTGAAATCAAAAGCACGAATCGCGCGCCAAATCGAAGGACAACCACCACGACGAAACCATGTGCGTCGTTTTTTTTTTTTTGAATAACGGTATCGGTCGGAATGTGAATGAGCAACTTACTTGTTCCGTTGTAGTTCCGTCCGAATGTCTTTCCCGGAGGACTTAGAACTGGACTAGATGCTGCTGATGAGGAGGATGCTTGTTGAATGGACGATGGCGTCCGATGCGATGATTGCTGGTGGTGTTGCAGATGCTGTTGATGCTGTTGCTGAATATCCGACAGACTGGTCAACACCAAGCCGTCGTCCGATTGACTATTTTGTACAATAACACTACTACTACAGCTAGTTGTGGTGGAGGTGGTCGTCGATTGTGTGGTACCGACACTCGAATGTTCCATAATTTTGACTCTCGGCTCGAAACGATCGAAACGCTTTAACTTTTATCTTTTAAGGCACATCGATTTGTCAAAAGCATCAAATAAGCCAATTTGAAGATCTATCGACATTAAACTCGTCCGAATGTTTTCGCTTTTACAAATGCACTAATCAATGCTATTGCATTACGTTTCGATGACGTTTTCCTTTCTTTCTTTCTTTATTTTTTTTTTACTTTTTCTCTCGCTTCCAAATCGCACCACAATTCAACTACGAAATTCAACTAAAACTACTGAATCGTATCGCGGATACGTTTCTTTTAAGTAAATAAAAGCTAAACGAATAATTTTTTTTGTTTTTTTTTCTTTTGTCAAAACCCGAAAAACCGATGTTTTGAGGAAGCTACGAATTAACTGCAAGCCAACACAAACACTAGGAAAATACCACAAAAAAAAACAACAACAACAAAATCAAAACTAAAACGATAAAATAATAAAAGTGAATTTCCTGGCTGATTATCACAGCCGAAAATGATTAAAACAAAAATGACAACGAATTTGCTGAATGATTGCACTGGAAATCCGAATAGTTGACGGCACGCGGACTTGCAACGAATGAAAGAAAAAGTAGAATGAAAATTCTCTTTTCGAAAATCACACGACACACGTTCCTAAAACGACTCAACGACTGTTGTTGGTTGACTTGAATCGAATCGCCGCTCTATGAGTTTTCCACAAACCACTTTGAACGCAATCAAAATAGCATCTGAATCAAGGATGGCAGAATCGATGAAAAGAAAGCAAAGCCGTTTAAGAAAACGACCGATGAGGAAGAACGACCGGCACTGAAGAAATACCCATGAGATGCTCCGCCTATTATTTCTTCAACGAGAATGATCGAAGCGCTGTTGGTGAACGGTTCGGATCAATCGACGCGAACGGGGGGAATGTGTGAGGTTGATGGTGATCGTTGGCTATGTCATTGTGGTGATTGAGGATATTCGTGTTTTGGGCGATTGTATGTGTGTGTGAGATGGATTGTGGTGACGGAACTACATGAGTTCAATTAAAAAGGGGTTTTCGGAATGAATGTTTCGCTTGCTGTGTTTCAACGTAAATTGTGCCCGCGGTTGTGATGATATGTTGATTGCTGATATTTTCCAGTTGTTTCGGGAGGATTTTTGGAGATGAAGGGATTATACTCTTCTGGTGGTTATTTGAGAATCATCGCTTGTGGAGGTGAGGAGCTTTGAGATATTTTGGGCTCCTTTCAGGATCCACTTTGGAGGCAATTGAAGGGTAACGGCCTAAAACAGCATCTACCAGGGCCAAAGAGGGCAATTCCCCAGAAGTCAGGAAGATGTGATGAATGGTATTTCGATAAGGTAGCAACCATTAAACCAGCAAAGCACTCCTACAAATGTCTCCCACTCCGCACCGGTCCACATCAACACAGAAAAAAGCAACATCACAATGGGTGACACAATGAATTCTCATAATGTCTCAACCGCAAACAGAAGACACTGTGCTAGCATCAGTGCCAATATGAGTTCCATTAAAAACGCATAGGTTATGATTTATATGCTATTTTATATGTTTATCTAGCCATCTAGACGAGCGACGACTCAAAGTGAACGGCAATGGGAAAATGTAAGAAACGTTCGACTGGCGGGTGTAAGAAAAAAAAAACAAACAAACTGGCTGTGGTGTGTTAGAAAAACTAGTCTGTCGCCAGTGCTAGTTTTTGCGAATGACGAATCCAAAACCGAATCCACATTGCGGGCAGACAAAGAAACTGAAAATATATGTAACTGCGATGATAATAATAAAAATCATAATGGTTTATTTTCCTCATTTTCTGCAACTTCTGGGATGGGTTGTTGTTGGCTTTTTTTTTGTCTCCTTCATTTGAGGCGTTCAATCATCCATCCATCGTCGTTGGCTGGTGCATTGTCATCGGGGCATATCGCGTGGATTTTATTGGATTTTCTTGTCGGCAACGATTTTTGTACGAAACAACTTTTTCCGAATCATTTTTGTTTGTACGTTTTTTCTTTGCTGCCCATTCGATTTTGTGACATTCAACAATGTGATGGTTAATTTGTATTTTATCTCGTCACCAATTCGCGTAGAATGTGCGCTGGCATTTGTTGCGTTCCAATGGGGTCTCTTGAAGGTTTTTATCCAGCCAGCATTGCTTTGGTGTGATCGTTGGCTACTTTGAATATGATGTTTTATCGGCGACAACGCCAAGCGAGCATTCAACGGAAGATAAAAACTCAATGCGCGATCAACACAGTGACGGATGTTTAGTGCTTCTTTTGGCGCCGAATTCAAACTGAAAAAATGGCCAACCAGAAAAATCAACTCTGAGATTTTCGCTGTGGCAAATGACAAGATGAAAAATGCTCTGCTAATTATGGATTCTGTGAAAACGGTTTGATGTGACGGTTTTTCTCATCGCCAAGAGGTGTCTCCGAAGATGTTTTCTTCATTCATTCGTTGAATTGTTTGTAGAACAAACCGGATTGGTTTATTGCGTTGCGTTGCCGTTGATAGTTCTCTCGCTGAGATCCTTACCCACTTTTGGATGAGCCTACCAAAGAGCGTGATGAAAAAAATGAAGGTATGGTTTTTTCTGTGAGCGATTTCGAGGGGAATGAACTGGGGTTGATTAAGGCGGAAGGGTGAATGAGATGCTTTGAACGGCGAGGAGATGATATTTGAATGAGCTCATGACTCATGTCCGGACCAGATTGACCCAATTGAATGGAACCAAAGGTCAAATGCGTGTTTGACGAAATTACTTGTAATTTGAGGGATCAATTCTCGAAAAAAGTTGAAATAAGCCAGATGACCTCGGTGGTGGGGGGCGCCATATGTACAACTCGTTGGAAGTTTAATTGATTTTTCAACTTTTTTACCTTTGGTTTTTTTCGCTTCCATCTGGAATGAAACCGTCTTGAAGGAACCCGTTTTTTAATAGAAGAAATCGTGGAGAAAATCTGAAGGAGCCGGTCTGCCTAAGAATCCGACTTCCAACTCTGCATCTCACCGAAATCACCTCAAGTCCTGGTCCTCCACTCTCCCTCCACTTCGTCCGCGCCATTCAAACAAATCACTCACAACAAGACGATCAACAACAAAAACTATTTGCGTGGAACTCGATCCTTCCATTTGAATATTCACACGGTAAAGATAAAGCTAAGCTCGTCCATATGAAGCGAGTCACACGCAGAAAAAAACGAAAGTGAAATAAAAAACTGATTAAAAAAGGTAAAACAAGCGAAAAAAAAGTGAGTCGATTGAGCACATCTCGTTCAACAGCGAAAATCTCACGTTTATGCAGATCAAGCGAGCGTCTTGTATCTTCTAATGAACAATCGTTCCCTGCGCAACGCACAACACACACCAGAACAGTGGCTTCACTCGAGACGAGGCCGAAAAAAAGCATCTTCCAGCAAAAAAACTCACTTTTCATCAAATTTTTTTCATTCGCCGCTCACCGACCGAACCCTTTTGGCTGCTCCTTGCGTGTGCGAGTGTGCGTGTGTGTGTATTTGATGGCACTCGCATCGTAGGTACGTCAAGACAAACAAGGCCCATCGTCATTATGCAGATTAGTTGCTGGGATAGGGGACGGTGCGTGTTCGTCCTGTGTTGGTATGCGCGATTGTCTCAGTGTCTCCGTCGTGCTTCGGGTATGCCATGCTCATTGTCTATGCAAAGCAGCCACGATTTTTTTTTGACCGAAGTCCGCTATTGTCAGGTAACTCACTCGCTCTTTTGCTCGATAATTCATTCACGTTTTTTTCTCGGCAATTTTTTGCTGGACTCTTTTTTCTTCATTCTGGTGATGACTAAAGGACTGTGTGAGATTTTTAGCCGATGCACCCTCCGAGGATGGCTGCTTTGATGATCATGAGAATTTTCTGAATTTGCTTTTTTTCATTCGGTTTTTTTTTCGTCGGTCCAATCCATTGCTTTCGGGAAAACAATGACCCGGATATTCGATTTGAATAACATTTGATTTGGTTTTGGTTCCGGTTTGTTTGCTTTGAAATCAATCGGTTTGAGATGCATTGAGAACCGTTGGATGCAATTCGATCTGATCGATGATCGGTTTTGATGATCGGACTCTTGGTCCGAGCGATCGCTTCGAAATTCATTTCAAATCCTTTTGCGACGAATTCTGTTCGCAAAAAAGCCTTGCCGGTTTTTGCACACCGTCTGGATATTTCGATCGTGTTGCGCTTTGAACAGTGCCAGTTTGACGGAACGCGGTTCATATTTTGTGGTCGGATCAGTTTTTTACGGTGTTGGAATGCTCGAAATGAATTCATTTTTTGGTCATCGACAAACAATGTTGCTGTCCCGAATCGACAAGCAGGTTCATCGTTTCACTGCATTTCGAAGGAAATTCAAAGCCTTTCAAACGTTCTTTGAGCATCGAATTTTATTGTTTGATAAATTTTGATTATTTGAATGTCAACGCTTAAGCCTAAACAAGATTTCAGTCCTAGAACTAACTTAGAGGTAAATTTGAAAGAGTATTTACAAAGAAAAGGGGGATTAATTGAATTGCTTGAAGATTACACGTGAAAATCGACACGATTGCAATTTCACAGAACGCACGAAAAGTTGGAGGCGATTGGATAGGAGCGTCTGTGGGTTTAAAGTGCGGAACTTTTTTTTTTAAAAAAAGAAGACGAAAACAAAGTTCTTGTTAATTCTAGCAGGAGCTGGGGAGTGGAGAAAAATCTAGAGATTGTTAACGCTAATAATTTGGTTGATCCATCCAATGAACGAGGAGACCTTGACGTAGACGCCGGGCACATCAACTCGACCGCAACCGAAGCCCCATGAGACCAAGCCGGCCAATTCAAAGAATCCATCGTCTTGACAGACCAATGGACCTCCACCGTCACCTTGACACGCGTCGTTTCCTTCTTCGCCTGGAATTGAAGGAATACCATTAGCCCCTGTACCCTCCGGTGCTTTGAACCATTCACTTACCCCCAGCACAAAAACTCGAAGCCGGAAGAATGAAGATCTTTTCAGTGACGGCATTCACCTTGCGGATGCATTCGGCATCACTAACAATCGGGATCTCAGCCTCGCGTACCCGAAGCGGTATTGGACCAGCTGTGAATAAGGATCCTTTGTGTGAATCTGATCGTTTCGGGAGGCGAAAATCTCTTACCTTCACCCATGTAGCCATAACCTGTGACAGTGCATCTCTTTCCAGCGGTGTGACTGACACCACGGGCCGGCAAGCACACCAGACACACGCCATCTCGCAGATCAGCCTGACCATGTAATTTGAGCAAAGCGATGTCATTGTCCAACGTTTGACTGTTGTGATTGTGATGAATATAAGTGGTGGCCACGCGCAACGTCTGAGCTCCGGGGCTGCCGAACTTTCTCGTCAAATCGTAGTCGCCAACTCTAACATAAATGGCATCGCCGGATCGCACAATACTGCAAAGAACCTCATCAATTTCGAACATTCAAAGGAAGCGTAACGTGGCTCCACTTACTTTGTAACGCAGTGAGCGGCTGTGAGCACCCACTGTGTGCCAATCAAAGCGGCACCGCACAAATACTGATTCAGCGAATTGATCAAAGCCACCTGCCAGCACCACTCCCCATTTTCACCATCCTAGCCGCCAACAACACGACCGCGTCGCGAATACGCTGAATAGTTTTGCGTGTAAGTCATACTGGGCACAGTTTGCTCCGGTAGCGTCACTGAATTGGCGGTGATGTTGCCCAATATGTCGTTGTGGATTTGAATGGGGACTACGTCGTGTCCGAGGACGAGCCGCTCGGCAGTTTTTGTCGGACTGTAGTAGACTTGGCGACGTTCACGCCGGTGCAATGGAGTGATCCGCTCGAGGAACACTTTCTTCGCAGCGCGACTTGTGCCTTTGACACCACACACGTATTTCGAGTAGACTGGGGCGCGGGTGGTTGTCGTTGTGGTAGTTGTGCTGGTGGTCGGCACTGAGCGAGTTGTTATTTCGTACACTGGAAGGGGTCAAAGGTGAGTTGAGGTTTGACTGAGGAAAGATTGTCTTACCGTTGGTCGTCAGTGGCGGAGGAAGGCCAGCCGTGATGGCAGTCAATGGATTCAGTGGGTATGGATTGTATTGCCCTGGCTGTTGCTGCGAGAATTGAGATTGTGGGTACGACTGTTGAGGTGCTTGCGGGTTCGCGAATATCGGGAAAGAATCATTACGGGTGATCATGCTTTGGATTTCCTGTACTCGCGCCTTTGGAGCGCAGCATGTCGTACCGGATTTCTTGCATTTGAACAAATCCGTCATTTCGGCATTACCTGGAAAGGGGGAGGGTCATCAGGAGTCAGTCAGTCACCAGAAGTAGACCTCGCTCAAGAAACTTACGGAAACACGTGAAACTCAGCAGGCTCACGATGCACGACCCGGGACATTCCTCTCTGTAATCCGGCGCCGAGGTGGTGGTGGGCAGGAATGTCTGTGTAGGTCTGCGTGTAGTGACCGGTCTTGGTTTAGGCGTCGCCACAGATCGAGTGTTGTCACAACAAACCGAGCCCGATTTGCAATTGGCTGTGTTTGGAATCAAAACGGCTGGCCGTTCACAAAATGCGGTCATTATGTTCAACAAACAGAATCCGGGACATTTCGACGGACGCGGCTAAAAATCCCAAAAAACACATTAAACTAATGATTCATGTCACGGAGAAAGTTCAACTTACCGTAGTAGTTGGTCGTGGCGAGGTAACCTTCGCGGAATAGTCATCATCATCGCCCGTTATGCAGCATTTCTCGTCGTTCGGACAAAACGCGTCATAGTCCAAATCGCAGAACAATTGCACAAAACCACCAACGCATGTGCCAGCGCATTCTTTACGTTGAATTCGATTGTTGTCCACCGATTCACGTAATGGCTCGTCAGACGTTTGTGGTTTCGGTTTTGGTTTGATGGTTTGTTGTTTGACGGGCTTCGGTCGTGGTGTTGTAGCCATCGTTGTGGTCTGAAATGGTCGGTGATGTTCAAAGCGATGAATCGCATCAATATCAAGACGAGCACTTACTTTGGCCGGTTTTGTTGTGGTCGTTTTATTGACCATCGTCTGAAGGTTTGGTATCCGCAAATCGCTTGGCAATTTATCGGCAAAAATGTCGCGTGAAACACAGCATTTCGATCCCACCCGACAAATGCCAGGCGTTATCAAGTACGCGTCGCAATATTCGGCAATGCGATCGGTCATACACACGCCCGGGCATTGTTCATCCTTGTTGCCCGGCTTTTCAGTCTTGGACGTGGGCTTTGCCGTTGGTTTTGTGGCCACAGTAGTTCTCGGCTTCAACGTTGTTGTGGCAATTGTCGGCGGAGGAGTCGGAGCCAGTGTGGTGTTTGGCGAATTCTCCACACAGCACTTCATGCTCGGCGATGGACACGGGACATCTTCAAGCACTTCGTAGCAAATCA
>JANSTV010069751.1:0-10832 GCA_027564135.1 Lestremia cinerea
TGACAAACATTTGCTGAGCAACTTGATGGCTGTCGACTTCTCTCCCCGTTTTCCCCCCGTTTCTTCTTCTTCTTCTTTCTTCTTTTTCTTCCTCTTTGGAAAGCGTTCTGTTCTCGTTTTGCGTATTTATAATATCCACGTGTTGAATGAATAGCACACATGTCTGTAACATGCACAGCGTAGGAATCGACAGAGGCAATGGCTCGAATTAGAATCGGTTTCGGGCCAATCCATTTATTGTTGTTGTTGGTGGTTTTTTCTCGTTTTCGCAAAGGTCGAAATTTCTCTGGAGAATGACTTGGGAGGAAAACGTAGGAAATTCGATTTATTCACATTGTGTCGCTCAACTTTTCGATTTACTTTCGACCGACTGCGCCTTGCGACGTCTATCGAATGAATGTTATTGATAACTCTTCCGGCAGTTGAACACTCAATTTGTCATCACAATTTATCTACTGTGGTGTCAACTAACTGTCATTCCATTCAACCGTCTCTGCAAGGGGTGCTCAAGCGTTTTTTTTTTGCAGTAAATAAAATCACAATAACTGCAAGCGTACGTCATTAAAATGTAATGATCCAGGGACACTTGTTGCGTCATTGCGAACATCGGCCACCAACGGACAGCATCGCCTACATTGTCGTCCTCCTTTTTGCACAAAATAAAAGCGAATAATGGGCCATTTTTCATGAAAATGATGTGTTTATGAAAATTTCAATTGTTCTTTGAACATTGAGCAGTCAATAAGCATGAATTATTCGCCATCCGAAATGGTCGTCTGCGAATCAGTCGTCGTCTTTCAGAATGTCCATTCGTTTTCCATTGAACATTTTACATAACGGTTTTCATGCGCCGAAAGTCATTCAAGTTTGCTGAAATATTTGGTCAACCGTGTCGAATATTCGAAATTTTATGCTGGATTCCATAAGATCGACGATGAAACAATTAATTTCTTCTAATTAATTGAATTTTATGTGTTTCATCATGAAAACTGGTTATCCCACATCGAAGGAGGAGGCTGTCGTCCATCGGCAACGACAGAAATAGCATTGTCGAGTATTTTTGACACTTGATGGCGCCTGTGTGTGTGTGTATACGTGTATTTATGGCCAAGAAGTAAATTAAAATTGCCAGAAGCTTGTTCGCTTCAATTGAATTTGCCCAACAACAGCTTGAAGCAAGACTGTAATTTTCGTTTACGCAACGATGCTCAGTTTTGAATGAATTGACGTGAAAAAGCCTCAGTGGCTGATCGCTATCTAAAGTTTCGAAGATAAGAAATTATTTTCTTTCCTCCAGCTTGCCCATTCATTCCTTTAAAAAACGCCACAATAAGCAGAAAATGATGTGCGAGAGAGAGGGAGAACCAACGCCGGAAAAGGAAAGAAGAGGGAACAAACCGGTTGCAAAAACAAACACTCGAGAAGATTCTATCGGTTCGGTTGTTCAAATCAAGTGCTTAATGAGCAAGCATACGGCTTTTAAAATGAACCATCATTGTGTTTGTGTAAAAAATAAAAGAAGAAAACTCACTTAGATTAGGGTCATTCGCTTTTAAAGATGATGTTCGGTTTCATATTTATGAGGTTTTGAGAACTGAAATGTTTGATTGATGGGTTTGTCAGTTTCCTGAGGTTTACAATTCAGAATTCCCCACGCAAGCGGATGCTGATAGAGGGAATATTGCTCTTCATCTCGGCTTTCAATCAGGAGCTCAGTCCTCTGTTGAACATTTCATCCTCACCCACACGCATATCGATAATTATCATCATCTGTATATCCTTCTGTTTTCATCATCTCTTTCCCGCATCATGGATTTCTAGCAGAGTCCATTTTTGGACGAAGGCCTTGGAGACTGAAGGGAGGGCTAACGTTCAGAGACTGTCTCCGAATTGAATGTCAATGCAGTTGAACGAATGAACCCTTCCTTCGAGGTGAACCTTCAACACGTTTTCATTCTTTTTCTCGCTCTCTCGAACACTCTCTCTTTCATAACCACTCACAAAAGACGCCAGAAAATTAACATTCATAACATGCACCCGCTGCTGATAACAAATGCTTAATTAGTCTTTTCAATTTTTCATGTAAAAATTTCGTGTTAATATTCCGCTTGGAATATCCGAAATGCGTTGACCTGTTCAGCACTGGCCAAAGCATCGGATTAATTGATGGTTTTGATTTTTAATTTTAATTAAATGCTCACTTGACGAAGGTTATCGCCGAGTGAATGGGCCATTAATTTCAGTGTCGCACGAGAAAGAAGAAAAAAAATTCAAGATTTATCGCGAGCAGAAAGAAAGAGAAAGAGAGACAGAGAAAGATTACGCACGACGATGCGACAGCAAATGCCGACGAACATAAATTTGAATGGCTGTGATTGCAATGTTCTGTTTTCATTCGGTTTGGTCCGCAATGCCAGTGGCATTCAATCATCGAGAAAATACATAAAAGTTGAATGCAGATTACGTCGATGCGGCACTCAAACTCGAGACGACGAAGAAACTCAATACGTTGGACATTTATGACAACATTCAAAGAGCTAATGACTCATTTAGCCGTCTCAACTGGCAGGCATTTAAATTTACAGCCCTGCGAAACGATAAAACCGAGTTAACGGTGCTCGTTCGGCTCGGTGACAATGGACATATCCCTTTTCAACTTGGCCAAATAATTCCATTGTTGGGATTTTGTAACCGCAAAAATAGCAGCGCTCAGTCGTAGCGTGTCTGCGCTTGTGATTGAAGCCCGGTGCTTAGCTAACCAGTTGATAAACCGCGCGATAACCCTTAATCCTTGAAACTGAATCGGCCAGCTGCCAGACGTGGCATTCGGTGACTTGCTGTTTCAGATGAATTTGCGCGCGCGGTGTGACCCAATTTGGGAATTTTCGCTCGTTGCGAGTGGGTGCGAATGAAAAATGATTCAACTCACACCGGGCCAATCGCACCGTACGAAATGGCCCGGCTCTTCACAAACGAACAAGCAGATTTAACATCACCCATCAGCAAACCGCAAATCTTTATTTTCATTTCTTTTGTTCGGTTTCAGCTGTTATATTTAGCGTAACCACCGTCCGTTCGTTCGTTCGCTTTCGGGGAGGCACATTTTCGTGCTCGGGAATTACTTTCTTGTTGGCTTTTCCGTTTCTCATCGCTTTTTACGCAATTCTCTCTGCCGCTCTTTTTCTTTCTTCGAGAAAATAAATTTTTAATAAAATCTCGTTTGCTTTTATTTGTTTCCGATTTCTCTGTTGTGTAAACAATAAAATTGAAGTAAAAAAAAAACAAAAAAAATGTAATAACAAAAAATGAAAATCGATTCAATTTTCAGTGCAAATCGCAAAGATAAATAAAGTTGAAAAATCTTCGGGTAGACGAGTGGACTCGCTTCAAGACAGCCAATACGCAAAGAGCGCTGTTCAATTGGAGGATATCGAGTGGCTCACATTCAACGTGGTGTTTGACAGCACTCACCGTGCGTCAAGTAGTTGGCAGCCACATCGTCAGCGTCAACAAGTCAACGGAACTGAAAGCGAGGAAAAAATGACATGCTTTTTGAGGAAAATATAAAACGCAAATCGATTTGTGGGAAATTCTAAGCGAAATCGACGTTGGAAGAATTGGCGGGAGAAGCGTACATTGAACCGATTGACAGACTCCTCCGCAGTGAAATCGGCAAAAATGCGTTCAGAATTCACCGAGGAACCGACTCGCCATCAAAATGAGTTTGTCGAGAATCTGGGACAGTCTGTGGCCAATGCCCTATTCGGATATGCGAACGGCAACGAAAATCAAACGTCAAACACCGAGGAGGAAAGCTCAACATTGAGACCGAAGCGAAAAGCCAAAAAAGTGCAACAGGTTCGATTACATCGCTGTTTTGCGATTACTTCAGTTTTCAGTTTTCATCTTCACACATTTGCAGAGTGTCTTAAAATTGATTTGAAATCAATTCACAGATGCAACTTTTCGATCCGGACATGACAGATTCATCGTCACAAAGTGATGACACCAGTGGCGGTGGTGGCGGCAGTAGTACCGGTCGCATGATTCGTGGACGGAATTCGACTGGAAATTTGCGAAAACGGAAAGGCGCTTTGAACGCCAAAGAGCGAAATCTGCGACGATTAGAGTCGAATGAACGTGAGCGAATGCGAATGCACAGTTTGAATGATGCATTTCAGGTAAGCTCTGTCAAGCGAATTTTCGTCGAAAAGCCGATTTTTCAATTGAAATTCTTTCGAAACATTTCCATTGCAGTCTCTGCGCGAAGTGATACCGCACGTGAAGAAGGAACGTCGCCTGTCCAAAATCGAGACTTTAACACTGGCCAAAAACTATATAACCGCCCTAACGGACATCATCGTGCTGATGCGCGGTGAGGACGGCATTAATGCAAACGCATTGAGCACATCATCGATAAGTTGTGATTTTATGGAAACGAAACGTCCCGTCGATAATGAGCTGGATATTAAAAACGAATGCTTCGCTGAACCATTTTCGGAAATAATCTAAGTGCTTTCACTTGATCTGTGTCTGTGTGTTGTGTCGCTGTCGCTGCTCATTCAGCATTGATCTCCAATGTCGTGGATTGGTCGAAGCAACCTCAAGAGCATTTCCGAGTCCAACACTTGAGTACCATGCTCCCCATCGCCATCCAACCCCATCGATGGTATTTCTTTTGTAAAATGTATGTACTTTTCTTTCATTTCGTTTTCGAGACCATCTGAAATCCATCCCGAAAATTGATTTAACAAAATCCAATACGAGAAGAACAACAACAACAAAATCGAGTGCAATTACATAGTTTCAATTAATTTTAATCAAAAATATATTTAAACATAAAGATAGTTATGTATTGTGGAATGCGGAGCGGAGTGTTCCGTTTTGAGGGAGGCTTTTCTCCATTGATTTCGTTTCGGGTGGGATATTTCTCCATTCGTTCGTTTTTAGTTTCTTTTTTCGCGAGAATCACATTGAAATCGGATGATGAATATTATAAGCTGGATGAGAAGCGCATGTAAATAATTTGACAAATTGATTTTAAAGTAGCGGATATTAAAAAACAATGAAGAAAACCCGGTAAAATGAGAATGATAAAAGAAATCAAGTGAGGGAGGGAGAGAGAGAATGATGGAAAAGAACGAAAATAATAAGAAACCCCAAGATGATGTTGAAAACGGTTGCCCATTGCATTGATGGGTTTTGTCGACGGAGAATGTCACTGTTTCGTTTCCAACGAATGAACGTTTGACGTTGAGCGCAATGCGGAAAATTGAACTGAAATTTTAATCAGTTTTCTTTGCTGCAAAACGATAGTGTGTGCCCACATCGACGGTTGGATTGGGCGGAAAAACGGTGGGGACTGTTAAGGATTTTGTCCAGACACTACTCCATTGGACCCCAGTCACAATCCAACTAATCATTCTTTCATGAATGCCCGTGACCTGGACCATGCTTTCGGCTAATTGAACCGAGTTGTGGACGAACCAATGAAAAATGCATTGCATCGAAGCTCAGAAGGCGAAAATTAAGTGGATTCCATTTGAATCGAAAGTGGAGCAAGCAAATACAAAACATACTTCGATTTGTCGCTTCCTCGCACAAATCTGACTGATTTGTCATAGTTTCCACCAGCTTCATTAACTTCATTCATCAAAATTATGTTTGACCGAAAGCAAATCGTTCAATGTGGACCCCTCTCACCCACTGATAACCCATCGGTCATGTTGACAGCAAGAGATTCGTCTTTCATTATTATCTTGTTTATGGTTGAGCCCTCTTGTCCCAACGCAATCTAAATATCCACCGATTGGATTTCGCTTAACGCGAGAACTGCCGTGACAATGGCATCAGTGCGACACACATAGTTAGCAGTGACGCATCTCAATTAGATTGGGGTTTTCATTCGTTTTTCGGTAATTCTCAGTGGGCCCCCGTTGAATCTCTCAGCCATCCGTACACGATACGTCAGTCTTGTGTCTTCTTTTTTTTTATTATCTTCTGTGGCAAATGAACGTACCGAGGCACCGTCGAGATGTAGCCGGTCATGTATGGACGGAGCATACACGCCAGTGTGTCGTGCACATGTTGGGCACGGGTCGATGGATGAATGCTGTTTGACGGAGGGTGTACATTTCTGCTTATAATATTAGATACATTTTATTACACCATAATCATGTATAGAACGGAATGTATCAAGTTGAAGAAAAGAATAAGCAACAACAACGAGAAAAATGGAAAAAAAATTGAGGCAAAAAAAAACTGTCAACATAATAATGCAATTTACACTGTACTTAGCTGAGCTATTAGAATTGTGCCATTGGATGCATATGTGGGAGTATGCATGCGTGTGTGTGTGTGTGACTGAGTGTATGATTGCGTCGCGTGAAGAGGTCTATGGCTGAGTGAACTGTTAAACATGGCCTCGATGCCAGAACATCCAAATTCCTTTCAAACAGAACATCCGACTTGACTATTCGCATGCTCCAGCTTCAATCTCCCAACAATGGCAAACACATAGAACAGAAGAAAACAACAGCCAGTTAACAAACCACGCTCTTATCCATTGGACAATTCAAATAGAAAAACACAAGAAAATGATACAAAGCTTGTAGAATTGCCCCGAAGTTGTGTTGCCTCTCCTGAGCGACCGCATCGAATACAAAGTACTCGTACAGTTGCCCAACGGATGACCCAAACCGTCCAAGAGGATGAAAAAAAGGAAGGAAAAACAAAAGCAAGAATGGAGACGCCCAGTGTTTGTGTTGAATGAAAGACCTCGACACAAAAAGGACACAAATTCGCTCAATCCCCGCACATTGTTTCGGCGGCACTTGAAACGAAGGAAGAAGATAAAAAAAACGAGCTAAAAAAACCATCGGATTAAGCTGAAGATAAGATGAAGCGCCGGTTTGGCAAATAGGAAGAAATTAAGTATTGTTTCCGTCTTCGTTTCGATTGCGGTGCCTTTCATTTCAATTTGATTTGCTGTTTATTTGCCCGGTTGAGAATGTTTGTGTGTCTGCGATGCGATTGAATGGCGTTGTTGAGAACTTGAAGGTAATTTATTCGGATGCTTCCTTCATCCGTTGTAAATGGTGAGACACTTGACGTATTCGCCGTGACTTTTGCCAATCAACAGAACTCTCGTTGTGACAAACAGTGCAATGGCATGGAACTATTGCGCTTTGATGTGGCGTCGAGAACTATTGATTCGACCAGCCGTCATCATCAAAACGAACTAAAAGTAAATGCATCATATTGTATAAATTTTTAATGTTATTTAATAAATTCTTTAATAATATTTAAAAATGTAATTAGTTTAGAAAATGGTCGAGTCCACAAAGTACTTAAATGAATTACGGTGGCTAATGGGTATGACGTCAGTGCTGGTGATAAACTACGTGCAATCGATATGAGACTTTCGACGCGACCGGTGGTATCGTCATCAGTTGTGTGTCGTCACACGTGCTTCAAGTTGGACGCTTTTCGCCGAAATCAGTTTCTCAGCGACCCTCAAGCAATTGTTAAAATTCTTTGCGGATCGTATTTGAGGGACCAGAGCAGGCACTTGCGTAGGCACTTCGATGTCGATGCTCCTCCCATCTCCTCATCTCCCCAACCCCCACCTCCTTCCTTTTTCGTTGAGAAGTTTTAGCGTGAATTCTGTTCAGCCAAACCATCACAGCTCTACTGCGTTTGAATTGCATGCAAATTACCTTCAATTGTTAGCGAATTTACTATCAAATGCCAGAGCAATTCTGGCTGATATTGAACATAATAATAATTAGTCCTATTTAAATGTACCAAGAAACGTTAAATATCAGCATATTACGCGGTGAATATTTCCATTGTGTGTGATCTCGTGCAGAGAGCTCTTAGACATTGAGATTAAGAAGTTGACAATGTGCTGGCAGCAAAACTGATCATATTTGTATTTTTGGAAATATTTTGACCTGAAAGATCGGTGCCAATCCGAAAAGATTTTTAAACATTTTATATACAAAAGTAAAAAACCAAACGCATCAGCCGGTCAAAGACGATGAAACGAGCTGGTTTTGTGAACGATCAAACTGCTACGGAATTGATATCAATCCGTTTATCGAATGACCGAAGGCCAACCAAACGCAAAATGGAATATGATCGAGGGCATGTTTGTCGAAAAATTAAAGATAATTTTTGAATTATTGTATGTTGTTTGAAGGAATATAAATAATTGAAAATAAATACTAAATAAATAATTTAATTAATTATTTGAAAAAAAAATTATGTTAAGAAATTGTACATTTGGACCGAGCGAAATGATGAAACAAATACAAATTGTGCGCCTACAAAGTATGAAAATAGCGAGAATTAACGAAAGACATGTGTTAAGTGACAAATTTAGTCGTGTAATATTTATTGAAAAATACATTTTAATTATGTATAATGACGTAAGCCCAGTTGAATATAAATGCCAAAGCAAATAGATGGATATTTAGTGAATAAATGCTTCAAGGGAACTTTATTGATTGCCAATTCAAATTACGATCAAATTCAATAAAGATTTATGAAAATTCATTTCCGGCGTGTTCATTTCCTCTTTCGCATTGTCGTCGCAAAATACAGTGAGCTTTGTCTCTTTCCATCATGTGCAGAGGAACAAGAAGCATACCAGACGACAAAATAGCTTTCAAAGCTGACCAGACTCTGTGTTTTACATTCTTCATCTGGTGAATGAGCTTTCCGGAAACTCAACCCCAAGACTTCCCACAATTTAGATATATCATCCCTTCGGCGAAAAGGGTGCAACCCTACTTTCAAGCAAAAGCTACATCCGAAGCTTTGCTCCACTTGAAAGCTTTAGCTGCCCTCTGTGATATTCATGATAAAATGACGACAAGGGGTGTGAAAAAGCGTTTAGCATTTCAAAAGAGCTTTTATACTAGAGCTTTCACGAAAGCTCCTATAGTTTCCGTCTTGGTAATTCGTCGAGTCTGTCACCGGATCATCAGTGAATCACGGCGCGCGCGATGCATCCAGCGACCAATTTCCTGCAGTTGACTCGAAGAATGCAAGTCTTTTGCGTAGCCAAGGCGAAAATAATCGCATAATGGTTGCATCATGTTCATCTCATGATGAAACTGATGTCATGTCAAACTGATGGGGACCCTCGCTCCATTCAGAAAATCGTCGAAGAAATGACCGATGAACTTCTGGGCTGCGTTTTGCAATCGTCGATACTGTCCGACAGTCGTCGACTCGACAGCATCGGAACCAACCTCCAATATTGGCTACCCAACGAACACAATAAAATGAGATTCATTTCTCTAACGAGGTAAAGCATCCAAGACGCTGAAAACGGTTTGCCAATTTTCCTGTAGAATGAATTTATGATTTTCATAAATTGTATTATTTTACGATAGTCGAGGGATACTGGCTGCTTCGTCTGACAGGACATGCTTGCAGTCGACACAGCTAACAACATTGTCGGTTTGTGTGGGTTTGCCTGCCGCTCGCTAGCATTGCACAAGCAACCGTCGATATGATATTGGGCCATCATCAGCCAAACAACACCAACGCCACAGCCAATTATAATTCTCTGCTGTTTTTTTCTTTTCGTGGAAACGAGTCGAAAGCATCGACCAGCCATCCAATTGGGTGCCGTGCAAAGCTCGTGAATCGCAAAAATCGAAGTCACATTGTTCCGTTTGGATAATTAATTGGCAGCAAAAAACTGTATCAGAATCACTCGCGCATTCGTAATATACCGTTATTGTTGTTTTTGTTTTATTTTTCAGTTCGATTTTGTTGGCTTTATTTGGTTTATTCGGTGAGTAATTGGCTGACCGAACTTTGTTTTCAATTAAATTTCAAATTGAAATTGAATTGCATTTACGCGCATTATGAAAATATCGACCGGGAATCTGGTGCATTTCCATTCACCGATAAATATCCATCCCATTGAATTCCGCGCCATTTCATTCAGTTAACAACATCCACTAATTGAGTTAGCGAGTCCGCCGGCCGTGGAGGAATGGGGAAAATGCGAACACAATCAACCACTTGACGTAATGAAGAGCTGTTTACTGGTTAATTGACATCAATCATCGCCCAGTTTGAATTGGCTTGCAAGTTTCTCGCCAATGACAAACTTTGCAGCAGAAAATAGTTTCGATGAAACTTTAACGAATACCAAATACTCTGGCCGAGTTCGATTTCAAGTCCTGAATTATGAACGAAATGAAACAATGAAAATCATCAGACAATCATCGCACAATGCCAATTATAATTTCGAATGAAAATTAGCATGTTTCAACGATCCATCAGCCATCGTTCGATGGTCGATGGTTGATGTTCATTGTCAATGCAAATGGATTGATTAAATGGAACGCATTCAATCATTACCATCGCCCAAACGGCTATCTCCACCAACAGATTCTCCCCGGCAATTATTCAATTGCATGAATTATAGGGTAAATATTTGAATGAGGAAATTAGTTGACGGAAAAAGTCAATTGTGCTGAATCGAAGCGTTTCAAAATCATTTACCAGACAAATGCAATGTGATTTGATGTGGGCCCCGCCAATAAATTACCTGCCGCGTCTCCTTCGAAAGACAATAAACTATTGAAATTGATTGATATTTATTAACATCGCATTCAAAATGACATGTACATCGGCATGAATGATGGGCGCGGGTCGATGAACGGTTTGCTGTGTGTCATCCAAATGATGGACGGCCATTCATATTGCCAAACGGGCAATCTAGTTAGCGTAATCGGCGTCACCATCATTATCGCACCGACAGTTCAGTCGACCATGATTTTGGTAAAACATCATCCCGCAAATCA
>JANSTV010069762.1:0-10831 GCA_027564135.1 Lestremia cinerea
AAATCCAAGTTTGGTTTCATTCCAAACAAAGATCTCGTCCGAATGAATCCATGCACGATTGTCTTGGAAACATTTCAGTTCTTCCTCGTCAATTTAGAGTTCGAGCAATTGTCTGCTGTGCTGAGTGTCTGCCCGAATTTGGCAAGCAGGGCAGAGCTGAACAACTTTATGGAATTGCTTACACCAATGGCTGTTGGATTAGTTAGTCAATTGGGCATTACTTCGACGGCTTTGAGTCAAGTGATAACGGCTCTGAGCAAATATATCTCAAGCCCATACGATCCACACCGAATCTCCTCTGTTGGCTTGTTCTCGCAAATCGTCCCACTGAAACCATCCGGAGAAATCTCTTCCGTCATAATGCTCCATCTCAACTCAGCCTTGAGCGATCCGAATCCGCTGGTTCGGGGATTCTGCATTCGAGGCATGGCTTTCGTATGCAGCCTGACTGATCGTGACATTGACAAACATTCAGAAATGAGCCTAAGTGCACTTCTCAAAGGGATCGATGATTTCAATGCCAACTGCTTCATTAACATCCCGTTGGAGAGCATGCGCGGCCTTTCCAGGATAGTAACAGCTCTGCCAACAGACAAATTGGAATCGTTCCAGGTAAACAAACTCGAAAGATTGATGAATGTGAGACACAGATTAAGAAAGACTGGATTTCAGGTTTCGCTGGCCATTCGTATCAGACCATTCTTCGAGAATGCATCGGGTGAGATTCGTGAAGCAGCGATTTTGCTGTTTGGCGATTTGTGCAAAACCAAATTGGACGAAGCGAACAAACCGGCTGTTTCGGATGCGTTGAAGGAGCAAATATTCGCAAACTACTTTGCGTTACTGCTACACTTGGGCGAAGTGGACAATCAAATAATTCGGGTGAGTCGGCTCTTTTAAAGAAAACAATAGAATGTTACTCAAGCCATCAAGTTCGTTTCAGGCATCTAAAACCACTCTGCGGAAAGTGAGCACGTTGATCGGTGCCCCAAAAGTCAATCAAATGGCTCGCAGCCATTTACTGGATCACGGCCAACTGCATTACGATATCTTTATTGTCAAGTTGGTCAAATTGATCGTAAGTCGATGCCTCTCTGCTCGAAGCGAATCAATTAATTAATCATGAATTTCTTTCAGGTTGAAGAACTACCCGAAAACATTCCAGATTTCATAGAATCGTGTTTGCCATTTTTGAAGAGCGCATGGCCCGAACTGCGTGGTAATGCAGCCGTTGTGGTCGGTGTCATGCACAGCTTATCAAAAGTAAATAATCAGCTAACTGAAAATGCAAGCCAGAAAGTCGCGCAATTGTTGACCGATGAGAAGAGCGCGGTTCGAACCAAGGCGGCTGATGCATTGGGCTTCATGTTCAGTGACTCAATGTGATGTGTCGCGATGCGACTTGCTATTTCTTATCCACCGCATCTCTGGATGTCTTCAGAATGCTGCTCAAGGGCCACCAAATTATTTAGTCAGTTTTCAAATAATATTCTGCAACTGCATTAGTTGTGTCTGCTTCGAAGCTATGAATTTATTACGAATAAGAATATCTAGCATTGTTACCCAATTGTAAATGGAATATATTATTGTTTGGAAAACCTTCCTCGTAAGTTCTTGGTTTCTTTGATTGCGAACCATCGATGAAGGCGGTCGGCTGAAAAGGTATTGAAAGACGCAACTTATCATTTGTTGAAATATTTATTTCAATATTCTTGGACCAAACGCACAATAATAATACACTAGACATTCAGAAGTATCGAAAGAGTGAAAATTGCTTAACACTAATTTTGATTAATACGTGTAAGAATAGTGTGTTAGGGTATTACCGTGCAGGACTAGACAGACGATGTCTCGTATGCAGCACTTGGTCGAATTCGTTTAGACAATCTCCACCTCAATATGTGTGTGATTGCACGTCAGCCTCCCAGGCATTTCATTGCAATGAACCTCGCGTCCCTCGCCTCCCCAGAAATTGAAGCCAGGCGTGCATATGAGACTCGATTGCATCAACAGCAGGTAATCATCTTCAATGCTCTAAATGCTCGTGTGAATACGTGACTATTTGATGAACTCAAACCAAAGACTGGCTGCTGACTGCTTGCAGCTACAACTAATTTAAATAACGTCGATAAAAAAAAACAATACTTAAAATATCACATGATCAACCAAAATAAAAGAGAACTAAAAATAACAGGAATTCGTACATCATGGATTTGCATTAAGATCCGTCAACGTAGCAAAAAAATGATGTTACGTTGTTGTCGCTCGGCCAAACCAAAAAATCACGTGACAACAATGAACCGGTTTGTTTTAAATACTTTCGTTTTCAAGAAGTGTGACATTAATCAATTCGCCAGCCTCTCGTTTTTTTTTTCATTGAATTGAATTGCCCACGATGCAGGAAAAAAACTCATTAGAGATTCGTGGCGTGTCGCATTCAGACGCTGGCTGTGACGTGTTTCACTATGAACAAGCTACACAAACGCTGATCCGATGCTGAACCAAAGAAAAAGATCCATCAAAATTGTGCTGTCAAAAGATACCTTTCTATTTGCAATGTTTGCCGTTTCGATCACAGAATTCATCGATTCCATAATTCTTTCCGCATCCGCTGTCATCCTCATCGCCGCTGCTCAGCAGTATCGCTTCGGCTGCTTCGTTGTATTTCGGTGGTGGAACAGCTGGTGTTGGATAGAAATAGAAATCGGTGCCAACACCGAAATCCTCTTCGGTGATCTTCTTTTCGCGAAGCTGTGAGCCGAGGGCGGGAACAAGAGTCTCTCGGACAAAGACACTGTAAATGTAGTGGCTGTAATGTATCCAGATGAAGACAGCTAACAGTAACAGTGGAACCATCCACATCCACGTTGGGATGCAGTGGCTGATAGTCAGATGTTGCCGTCCGGTGTAGATGGGCACCGATTGAATGTAGCGCTGATCGTCGAATAGTCGTTCGTAGGTGTTTTGATCGTAGTCGTAGTCATTGGTCCGCAGCACTGAGTCCAGCAGAACCCAATCATCCTTCGATGCATTTTCCAAGTCGGGCTGAATCAACACCATGCTTCGACCAGATGCTCCCATGTAGACCAACCAACCATTGACGTATGGAGCCTTTGACTGGATCGTCATCATCTCACTGCAACCAATCACACATTTTGCCTCTTGGGCATTGCTGGTTGGATAGGCATCATTGCATACTGTAACGAGTCAAGTTTTTTTGTTTTAATTTTTTTTTCTCGTCGAGTTGGAACGTTTGCAACCGGTGAAAACGACTTACATTTCGAGCATTGCTCCAAGAGGGCCTTGAGATCTTCGCTTTTGCCAACACTTCGGGCGCTGGTCAGAAACTCAATGTTGAAATATTGACAGCCTCGATGGCACTCTGAGCCAGCATTCTGAAAGAAAATATTTTTTTCGTACTCGTCCTCGCAAAGTGTGCTTGTTCGGTCAAAGCCACTAACAATTCACAAAAAACGAAGTAAAACATACCTCGGTCGCATTGATTGAATTTTTATCGCAAATCTCGTCACATCGTGTCGTAAACTTTTGCTGTAAATTTTCGGTTTCACCCACAGAATGTTTAATAATTTGAAGAAAATTCACAAATATAAACAAACACCAGAGTGTTGTAGCCATTTTTCCATACGAAAACGTCAAATGTTTTTTTCTCTCTCTCACGATGATAAAGAACGCACTGAGAGGTTGGTTATGTTCCGAAGCGCTTGTTTGCACTTGCGCCATCCAGCAAGTGTGAATGTGAGCTAGTGAATGTCATTCTGACGGGTCGTTGTTTATTTGCCGAACAGCAACGACGGAATGTGTGAAGGCATGGGGGAGCGCGTTGGAATGAGAATATTTTATGGGTTTTTGGTTTTGAAGTATTTCTGTTATTTTTATTCTTTCTCAAAGGAGACGAAAACAGACATATTCACGTTGGCATTCAATGCTTTTGAATGATGTTGATTACCGGCATGCGGCTTATATTGCAGCTGAGACGCGGATTCAATTTGTTGAATTCGTGTTTCATGTGATGCACGAAATCGCCATCGATTGGGGATATCTCTTGAATGCGAGTGGTCAGCTTCTCCTGAGTCAACATTGCTTCAGACAACTTGTTGTTTTTCATGTTCTCAAAGATGCTCATAATCATCTCCGGGCAAATGTTCAATGATGTGAGGATGGCTGACTGGAAGCCAAGCGCCAATCCAGCGCAGAGGAGTTTATCTTGACCCAGGAATAAATTGAAGCCTTGATTGATGCAATTCAAGGCGATTTCCATATCGGAGCTGACGTAGTGAATGCCACTGAATGTTGGAATATCCTTCTGGCATAATTGGCACAAGCGGAGTAGAGAGGCTGTATGGAAGGAAAGACCGAAATTAGCTGGATGTTTCCCTTGGGGTGCTTGCTCAACTTACGATTGACGTGTGTTTGGATGGGAATGTGATAATAGAGAAGTGGTCGAGTTGGGCAACGTTGAGCCACTTGCTGCAAATAGTGCACCAAATCTTCCTCACAAGTCGGCCGGTAAAAGAGGTCCGGCAGAACCAGAACGGCATCCACTCCAATGCTCTCAGAATGTTCAGCCAAATCGAGAACGTCGACAATCGAGGCACCACCAATGTTGACAATGCACGTCAAACTCAGTTTACGACAGGCCTTCAACCATTCTTCAGCCATTCGCTTGCGTTCGTCGATGGCCATCGTCAGCCCTTCGCCTACCCAAGCATTCACCAGAACTCCGTGAACGCCATGTTGGTGCAGAATTTGAGCGTAGTTCTCGATGATGGTGAAATTGACGGTTCGTTTTCTGGAGAAAGAAAGAAGTTGTGATTATTCCCTTCGAAAGAACCATAATGAACTTACTGATCGTCCACGAATGCGGTGAAAACTGGACAAATGAGTCCTTTGAAGTCCAATTGTACGTCTTTCATCATTTTGCTTCTGGTTTTTGAATGTGAATCAAACTGTTAGCGCTGTTGATCAACTCAGTATGTTACTTTTGGGGGATGCATTCGAGTATTTATATCGAACCTTTATCGCCAAAACTTATTTATTATTGTTCAATTCGAGTCGAAAAATAACGGCCATTTCGAAACTTGCTTTTCGATGGAAAATAATAAACAAAGTTTGCAATTTCGAAAGGTTGCCCTCTGTCATATAGGGTTACAGCCACATTCATCATTCGGGCCCCGCTCTTCTTGAAACAAAAACGACCTATTTTAGAGGTTGGATAAGATGAAGAACAGGCGTCCTATTAATTTGGTTAAAAGATGGACGCTTGCAAAATATTTTCACATGCGTTCTGACCTCATCATCATTTCGGCTATTTTTATATGCTCCGCACTGATATCAGTTCGACTTTGCGATTTTCTTCTGAAGGACTTTCGTTGGCATTGCATTTGACGGAGGTCAATGTTGCGAATACAAAAAAGAAGATGAAAAATCATCTCTGGAAATTTCTCTATTTCAATTGGCCAGGCATCGATTCCGGATAAAGTGAGAAAAATCAGCTGAAAGACGCCACGCTGTCAATCTCAATCCCATTTCCGCCTTTGCAAATGTGAATGGTCGCATTCAACGAAAATCCTGATCTGGGACAATTTTGAAAAAAATTATCGCTTCTTTCATTCGTTGCAATTCGACTCGTGTGCCATATTTTCAAAAACGTGAATTCCAAACTGCGGCGATAAGAGCAGAATTTTCGAAAAAAAAATTACGTTGCATAAATCAAAAATCGTAAGTGGCGTGCAGTCACTTGAGTTGCTCGTTGAGCGATTGCAACAAGCGAAAAAAACATTTTTGATTACAAAATTCAGTGAACGCGCAGCTCAATTCATCTCTAAATATGGATTTTCTGACGAAACATTGTTTACGATTGCTTTTTTGCGCTGATTGGAGATTGCAGAGTTCATGAGGGCGCATGGAGGGAAAAGATAAAAATTCGATCAAACTTGACATTCAAAATCGAAAATGAAGTTCATTGGATTACTGTGATCTTTGAATTTCACCTTTCGTGCCTGCAAAAAGTCGATTTTCAGTTGACATTCAAAATCGAAAATGAAGTTCATTGGATTACTGTTACCTTTGAATTTCACCTTTCGCTCCTGCAAAGTGTCGATTTTCAGTGCTCTCAACATCGATTTCGAAAACTGCACGACCTCGCATCATGACCCAATGCTTGTAAACCAACTCCATGTCCAGCCTTCGGGCAATAATTTTGCAGGTAGCCACCCTCCGAAACCAAATCTTCAATATCGATGCAGTTAGCTCAGGTAAACTCCACCTGTAGCGCTGCAGGTGCATACGCCGGTGCGGTATGGATCATCTCTTGTGTCTACCACCACTTCGTTAATGTCACTCGAATCATCAGGATCGCGCAGGTAAATATTCAAATTGTTAGTGTTTTCTGAAAGTTGTTTGTAACTCACTCGACATTCTTCCAGACTTAAATCGCCAAAAATGAACGTCGACTGTGCTGTGTGCTACGAGAGGATCAAGCCGACGCCAAAGAACAAGGTGTCGGTTACACCATGCGGGCATATTTTCCACGAACACTGCATCAAAAAGTGGTTTTTGAGGTAGTTTTTCACATTTTTGAAATTTAAAACTCGAAAGTGAACTCTTTCAATCGCTTTCAGGTCGCGCGTATGCCCAGAGTGTCGAACCCCAACATTGTCATCCGATTTGATTCGAGTGTTCATCAACAATTCCGTTACAAGAACACCCGAGCTATTCTGCGATTCTGATTTCGAGGAGTTGCTTCTCAAATATCGGAAACTGAAGATCAAAAATCGTGAGAACGAGCGAACAATCGAATGGTCTCAGCGAACGAACGAAGAGCTGTTGCTGGAACAACACCAATTTAAAGAGTCCATCGACGAATTGAAACGGAATCTCAATGAGATGATGAATCAGAATGATTCCAACGAGGCTAAGGTGAGACGGAATAATTGTGATGGAATTTTGAAGATTCTAACCAATGTTTATTTGTTTCAGATTGACAAGTTGACCGATAAGTTGCAAGAGAGGGAGTATCATCATCGGAACGAAGTCGCTGAGTTGAAAGAGAAAGTCGAACGAATTAAGGAATACACCCTTCGAGCGTCCAAGCAACGTGCTGAGTCCAGCCGAAAAGCCGATATCTCAGGCGGTGCATTTGCCCGACTCGCTCGCTTTCTCGCCTATCCACCTGTTGGAGAACCATCCCACTCAATGAGCTCTGTGGCAAATGTGGAAAGCTTGACTTTTGGTTTTTGAATGCATTTATTTTCAAGCGAAGAATTCTACAACATAAAATTGTTTAGAATTGAAAAAAAACATGCAATATTGATCGCTCAAATGGAGGAAAAATGTTATGGTGAATAAAAATTGTTGAAAATCCACTCTGCTTAGCATTTTTGGTGGATGTTCATGCGTGGCTTGCGGCAACAGCCGAGCTTGATATCGCTGTGGATCTTGTTGAATTCATTCTTCCAGCATTGGAGCCAATCAGCATCGCACTTGCACACTTCCGTGATGTGCTTGCAGATTCTGTCTTGGCATTCCATGGCCTCACGCAGCTTGTTGCATCGCATATGCTCGTAGATTTCAACGATTTGTTCGGCGCAGCAGTTCAAGCTGGGGCAAACCAATGTCTCAAAGCCAAGAGCCAAGGCACCGCACAAGGTCATATCGCAGGCCAACATGATGCAGCAACGGCGTTGTTTCATCAAGCAGGTGGCTTCGTCCAGGTTGTGATAGTTGTATTGTAAGCCAGCAAAGTTTTGAATATCGCGCTCAGCCATTTCGCAGAAGCGAGTCATCGACACTGAAATCAAGAAGCAACAAGGTCAGAACGATGATCAATGGAGCCACAACGAATAAACTCACAGCAAACGTTAGTGCACTGTGGCATATGGCAGTACAACAGTGGACGATTTGGGCAGCAAGCGGCCACATCGCGCAAATATTGAATCAAATCCTCCTCGCACATTGGCTTGTAGAGAAGATCGGGCAAGACGCAAACAGCGTCACAGTTCAGTTTCTCGCAATGTTCAGCAAGATCGCATACGTCAGCAATATCGGTTCCTCCGATTTGGATGACGCACTGCAGTTGATATTTACGGCAGACCTTGCACCATTCCTCAGCGATACGCTTGCGTTCCTCAACATTCATTGTGGTTCCTTCACCCGTGTAGCTATTCACCACAACGCCACAGACGCCTTTCTGCTTCAGCAGTTGAGCGTACTTGTCGATGATGTCGCATTTCACAGTGCGCTGCCTGAAACACAAGCAACCGTAGTCGATGGAACTTCCGCAAAGGCCAAAAATGAACTTACTTGTCGTCGTTGAAGCCAGTGAAGACTGGGCAGAGAAGTCCTTTGCAGTTGAATTGTTTCATTTTGAAGATGAATTGGATTGAATTGCTTGCGAAATTTTACTTGAAACACTCTCGGATTGCTTTCCAAACTGGATGTGCTTTTAGTTCGATCCGATTCTCGAATTTATACCAAAAATTGCCTGCGATTAGGCATAGATTGTTTACAAGACGTGGCTGGTGATTAAGGGACCATTATCGCCGTCATCGTACAATGTATACTTAATCGAAGAGCAGTATGTGGTGCGTTTCACATCAGATGCAAATTCAAAATCTCTTCGGCTAATTCCACGCTTGTGCATGTAGCGTAATATTGTATATTGCAGATAATCTATTAATAATTGGATTTGATATTGCCCAATATTATTTACTTGTTTTTCCATAATTTTAAATATTTTCCATCGATGCGCGTCAATAGTCAATATTATGGACATTTTATGGAAGCCTCAGACCATTTTAGGGTTCACTCATCTTCGATCTTCGGTTTATCGAAATTTCGGGATCGAAGAGGACAGAGGAATGAGTCAATGACGGAGGAATTGAGATGACTCTGAGGTTACTTTTGATACAATCAAAAAAAGTGTTTTGTTTGTTTTTTTTTGTTGTTTTGAGATGAATTATTGAAGACGGGAAGAGGTTTTGTTTTGAACTTCCTTGTTTTTCTCATCATTCTGATTCAAATATCTTTGCAACAAGCATGCTCATTATGGGGATACTTTTGAGAATTAGGCGACTTTGGATTAGACGAATTAGATACTGTATTTACTGGAGAATGGTGGACGATGACGGCGTTGAGCATTTGAGAACTATGTATTGAGAACTTAACTCGAATCTGAATTTGCCAATATCAACTGGCCCACCGGCCCGCAATCCACCACATCATTGAACCCGTCGCCATGTTTTGTAACTGGACTCTACTGGTCCATCGGTTCGCAAGCCAGGCAGTAGAGATTTAGCAAAAACTAGGTTCATTTTACAAGAATAGAAAAATCATTTTCCTTGCATCACTTCAGTGATCACCATTCGCTGATTATAGCATCACTTCCGTTCAAGCGAGTTGAGTTTGTGAAAACGAGAAAAGAGAGCATAAGGTTTGAAGGCTACCACGCAAATATCTATGAAATTGCGCTAGACACACGAACAGTTTTGACAATCGAGGTGGCAAAGTGGAAGCCGCAGAAAAAAATAAATTTCAGCGTTTCTTACGTTTTTGAACCATATTGAATACGGATCCTTGCGAGTATGCTCGCCATTATTGAGGGCGTTGAGAGGATAAAAAAGAATGAGAAAATGAAAAAAGAATAGAAAATGACTGAAAATTCGGAGATGATCTTTCGAGAATGGCATCCAATCTTCTTCTGAAAAGCACCAAAGCACGAATCAAAGACTGAACCAGTGCGATGATAATTAAATTATCGCTTGCTCATTCGTTCATACTCGACTCCGAGTGAACGAATTTGACCGATCTCTAGTGATATCAATAAAGACTTTAAATTGTTTGGATTGATTCGAAAAGAACTCTCATTTTCAACAATTGAAATGTTTCAAAGCTACTCTTAATTGAGTGGCGTAGAGGAGATTAGCAGGGTTGAGCATTTTGAAGAAAGCTTGCTTGGATCAATCTCCAGCAATTTCGCAAAAATGAACGTTCACGTACACTGAAAATTTCGAGCAACCAACTACCTAAAGTTTATCACGAATTGTAAAATAGTCATATAATATTACGCATTTCTGACAATTTTACAATTCGTGATAAATTGTAGAGAGTTGGTTGATCGAGTTTTTCAGTGTACGTGTCGATGTTCATGTGAAACGATTTGAGTTGGCATCTTCAATTGTTTGAGCCGATTACGCTCTCCAATCCAAAAATAAGAGTCAAGCTGAAAGGTCCATCTTATCTCTCAAGCACGAGCAGTGATTGCCGTATAAATACGTAGCTTACATAAATACGAAAACTCACTGCGCCTGGAGATTGTTGCTTGTGTGGAAGATCAATTGAGAGAATTTAATTCACAATGAAACAATTCAACTTCAATGGGCTCATGTGCCCAACCTTCACACCATTTGCCGAAGACAAGTAAGTTCCATTTCACTTTAACATACTTGCCGTCAGACTAACATTGGCCATCCGTTCGACGCAGATCGGTTAGATACGATGTCATTGATGAGTACGCCCAATTTCTCAAGCAGAAGAACATTCATGGAGTTTTGATCAACGGCCTGATTGGTGAAGGCCCGGCGCTCAATGTCGACGAACGTAAGCGTTTGACCGAAGAATGGTTGACAGCTAGCCGAAAACATCAACTTACGTGTGTGGTTCAAGTCGGAGGAACCTCGATTGGCGAAGTCTATGAGCTCGCTACACACGCTGAAAAGCACCAGGCCGATGCTGTTCTCGTCCTGCCTGATCTTTTCTTCAGGCCAAAAAGCGAGGAGGATCTTGTTGAATATCTGCGCGATGTGGCTTCCTA
>JANSTV010069784.1:0-10827 GCA_027564135.1 Lestremia cinerea
AGAAATTTTTTAATAAATTTTATTATTCGCAAAAGGCATTTATAGATTTTCGGTGATGGGTGTTCGACATGTGTGTGCGGTACCTCAGTGATGGTATGCTCGCTATTTGCGCAATAATTTCATTTTTCGCTTTTTGGCTTTCATTCGCCACCCTTGGAAATGGTTGCCACGTCATCGACACACAGACGAACTTATTATAATAATAATCGTCATCACAATGAAGAAAAAAAATGGAATATGAAAAATAATCGTGTGAGGAGAATCGAATCAGGGTGAAGGGAGCAGGGCGAGGGGTGCTGACGAGGAGTGCGTTAATTCAGATCAAATCAAACGCCAAGATGTTAAAATCAAAAAAATCGCATATCGACAGATTGTTTTTGTGTGTCGCAGTGAGTTGATTGGGCTCTTGAGCCTTGCGTTCGGAAGCGAATCAAGATGAATTTCGGGTGTGAGCTCGATGATCTTTCGAGTGGTGTATCGACTCAATGACTGATTGATTCGGTGGATTCCGCATGCGACCGAAATGACGATGCGAATGTCGTGAGTGATGTTCAGCCCCGCAGCGTCAGAAGGGTGCGGCTCGGCTATTTAACGTTCCGATGACACCAGTCTGCTCGGAACGTTGACTAATTATAAACACATTAGCATTTTTCACCGTTGACACCATCGAAATGACACGTTATTCAGGCTCTCGTTTTGTGCTCTTTTTTATGACATTCCGTTGTTGCGAATCATTCGCATGTTAGCCTTCAAATTAAGTGATTAATGACTTTGCGGATGAATGAATTCACAAAGCCAGACAGATTCACTGTCAATCGTTTCAACGATAATTTAATGAGAATTTCCAAAATGCGATGACATCATGCGATGCATTTGAAGCAAATTTGAAATTGTCGGAAGGAATATCATTGCAAATGATTTTCATTGAATCGATTAGAGTGTGAGGTGGTGTTGGAGGGGGAGTCGAGAGAAAGAGAGAAAGAGAGAGGGAGCGAGCATGGAATAGAGATTTCCACCTTTCCACTGAAGATCCGTTTCGGAATAAATACCAATTGACTGCAAATGACGCATGTCATTCGGCAAATGGATTCACTGCATGACGTTCGACTGTTTTGAATAACTGATAATGAGTACCGTTCAACGGTGAACATTCCCATTCATTCGTTGCGCAATTGATGTGGGATTTCGGTTGCTTCCCGGTGAAAACATGGAGAAAACAGCAGCAGCAGCATTCTAACCGCTTTCACCGTGTGCCGCGCCGTGCCGTGTGTCGGAGAGGAAATTCATCATTGATCCCAAATCAGCCACAGCAAACCGATGATTTCATCATCATCATTATCGAACGTTGGAAGGGTTGCAAATGCCCAATGGCTGGATGGATATAATAACCGTTTTTGAGGAAAACCACCGTTTCATTTTCAACTGCGAGATGATCGTTGCCATGAATGCTAAATGTTTTGAAACATTTTCAATTGTTTTCACCGCGTTTTTGAATGCCATGCCGACGCTCTCACCATTTGAGATCAACATAATTACATATCCGTGGCCCGTTCGGGAGACGAAAGAAAACTGAAAGAAAGTATCAACAAGGAACATTCAATGCACTCTAGTGATTTTAATGATGTTGATAACAACAACAACAACAACAACAACAACAACAACAGCAGCAGCAGCAAACATCTTTCTGACAAATGAATTCTCATTAACATAATTTTATAAATAAATTCTTTTGAGAATGTAAATATTTGCCTAAATACACTTCATATAATAACAATATGGAGCACATTTAACCCTATTTATCCGATGCAGCAGGACAAGCACACAGAGAGAGAGAGTGAGCGAAAATGCATGATGATGACAATGCCACAGTGCTCTCTCATTCTATCTTCCTCTCTCCCTCCCGTCGTCGTCAAAAGCGATACTCACCATTTCGGATTTCCGAAATATTTTTCCTTTTTACAATTCAAAGAGGAAAACCACTTGAAATGTCAATACAGTAACTCAATTGGAGAGAGCTCTCATCCGAAAAAGGTACGAACCACGGAGCGATTATGATGAATTTAAAACCATTAATTTTACAGTTCTGTGCGAAACGTTTTTCCACTGTGTTGATTTCCATATTCAGTATCTGCATATCAAAGGTTTGCGTTCACATAGACGGATTGCGTGCTCATGCACTTTTCGAGATGCGGCTTCACATGCACCCCTTTCGGAAGCGAAGAAACTCTCAAATATTGGCATTCGCTTGAGAAGGGATATTACGCCTTTGAGAGTGACATGACGGACTGCTGACCAAGGCGTTTGCTGGGGCGAATTGGATTTTTGTGCAGGCACAATTTCGCACCCATCGGCAAGACATAACTCATTGACAGCCTCTCATTTTCATATCAAAGAGTCGCATCTCGTCGGACATTTAAAGTCATCGGCATCTTCGTTCGAAGCGAAATGAACGGAAGGGAAGGCGGCAAAGAAGAAGAAGAATCAAATGTTTCCAATCGGATTTTTCCCTGGCTGCAATATCAATATTCAATATCCAATCATTTTCATATTTGTTCACATCAAATATGCTTCGAATGTGCTCGATTTGAATCTTGTGAAATTCTCAGCGTCAGCGTTTCCAAACAACAATCGTGCTGAACATGTTAAGTATTCGAGTGTGCAAATAGCAACCGAAACAATTTTCTCTTTCGTGAAAAAAAATGGCCCGGCGCCCGCCAGCCAGCCAGCCAGCCAGCACGGTGAGTGAAACTGGGATCTTCCTCTGTACGGCTTGTGACAATCGGTGAACTTCCTTCTGTGTGATTTTCGCATGAAGCCATTTCAAATGAAAATTGATAAAACGTCAATGATTAAATGTCGTCAGATTTTCTTTTCAATTTTTCTTTTTCTTCTCTTTTTGCGTGTGCGAATAACGCACGCATCGCGTCAGTGATAAATGTTGCCGCGAATGCCATGCGACTCCAGCGAATACGATACGCTGCCATGATACTCCCGAGGAGGGTGTCGATTTTAATAATGTTATTGATGATGAACTGATGTGTATCGAAACAGTGTTGCGAGACAAACAGTTGAAGAAACATTATGCATTCAATGAGACACATCCTGTGGGGTTGTCATCGCCATTTCATTCCATGCGTGATGTCGCAGAAACATAATTTCTTTGAATAACAATCATTCGGTGATTGATTTATTAAATTCAATTCCCCGCTGATGTGATTTGGGTGGTGAAAATGTGTGTGAGAGAGAGAGAGAGAGAGAGAGATAGAGAGAAATGGGAAAATGACATTTTCCACGCAATTGGTAAACAACACAATGAATGAGCGAGAGCATAAGTCATGTGTCGCCGATGAAAAATAATTCCATTCGATTCAATCAATTATCATTTTTCACCCGTTTCGAATGTTGCACATTTCACCCACCCGATTCGATTCACCGCTTTTTCTCTTCCGTTCCATTTTTTTTTTAAATATGCAAATGACATAATTCCCTTGGTTGTGCAATCGATTCAAATCAATGACATTCTCTCGAAATGTCAATATTCGAAATCTTTTATTATTGTATTATTTGTAATTGATTGGGTTGGTGGCCGGGTGAATGGGTGAAGGGGTGAGTAGGTGGTTGGGTGGGTGGGCGTTGTGTCGATTGGTTTTCGGGGATGTGTCACAACTGTCTTTTTCAGATTGCGAAATTTTCCACCGGAACACGCTAGCGCTGTGTGTGTGTGCGTGTGGATGGGACTTTCGTTTGATCTCTCAATACCATGGATTCCGAGGTTTCCCATTCCCATTCGGCCGCACCGCACAAAGGCCCATAATGACTTACCCCATCGCACGCGGGAATGCATCAACGTGATCAATTAGATGTTTTTCATTAGCTCGACCAGAAGTCAATATCAAGTCATTTGCAGCTTAACCGGGATTACTTGCTGTTAATGATATGCAATCATTGCACCGAACCATCAGCAACAAGCGAAATGAAATGAAAAAAAAAAGAAACGAGGAGTGAAAAACCCATGGCGGAAGTAGTCGTACGCACAGTGCGATTCCGTGGAGGCCAACAGCACCAAGAAATTATCATAATCTATTTTCGTAATAACAACACTTATAACCAAATTATATTAAATGCAAACAGGAGATTTGAGAGAAGAATGAGAAAAAAATAATATCAAATATTCATTTTCATTCATTGAACAAATAGTAGATTAAAATTTATGAGATGAAAAATATTAAATTAGCATAATATCGGTTGGTTTGAGATTGAGATGACGGTTGTGTTGGGAACCATAACATCACGTGTATTTCGGAAAATAAATATTAAAAGAGACCGCGCGCGCGAGCGAGAGAGAGAAAGCGAGAGAGAGCGAGAGAGAGCGAGAGATAGTATGTTAAACAACGAGCCACCGGAGAATGAGGATGCGGTTGTCGTCAAGCAGCGAAAAACGGGCAAAACGGCGAAAAAAACGGAAGAATAAAAATAAAATCGCGAACGCGCGCGTGAAGTGAAATATGTCGATGATAAAAATTACACGAAAAAATTATTCAATACATAAGCCAATCATGAAGGAACAAAGATCAGTGTATGTACGCGAGGAATAGTGAAGCAATGGCATAGATGTGATGTGCGTCCCGCCGAAAGTACAGTGGATTACGGAACGGGATTCGCTAAGTTGAAACATTGATGTTAATGCAGAGAGATACTTGGATAAACACAGATTGGCAACGCGGGACGGAGGGTGCGGGTGGGGCGGGCGCTGGTGATAGCGTGATGATGGCGACAACGCTGTTGCCGCTGTTCCCCGCGTATACGATTATCATTATTATATTCATAAAAAGAATTGTGTTTCTGCCCGTTCGAACCAACAACAACAACATCAATTCTGCTTGAAGTTCATTCGAAACAAAAGGAAAGCGACGGGGAAAAAACGAAGAGGCGAAATGTCAGGCCGAAATGCCAGGCCGAAATGCATATTTCAATGATGTATAACGATAATCGTCAATCGCTTTCTTCTGCGTGACGTTTTATAATAAAATAATGAATTGTGTTTGGGAAAAAAAATGAAAGAAGAAGAGCCAAGTGAAATGCGCGATGACTGGTTGTCGAAGGGTAGCTGACATGGTGGATAAACAAATATATTTAAAAAAAAAAAGAAAATGAAATAAAGGAAATAGGAACGAGGCAACGATCGAACGAGCGAACTGAACCGAACTGAATGAATTTCCGTGAATAATTCCGCAATAATGAACGTGCGCAATGTGGAAAATATGGTGCGGTTGGTTGTTGTGCAAGATGAAATACATTAATGCGCTTTGATGATAGCGAAACGAGCTGACGGGGAGCCGGGGGAAGGTTGATTAAATTTCGTTTCGCAGCAAAATCACAATTTGTAAATTTCGAGGAATCTCTCCGTGAACGAAACACACAAAGTCACGATCCCCTCCGAAGCCTCGACTCGACTTCCATTTTAATAGCTGACGCTTGTCAAAACACAATGGCAACGTCGTCATAATCGATATCGATGCGTTCTGATATTGCATATCAATAGCCGACAATAAACAATTCAATCGGAATGCATTCAAAACAGTCGAATGTTACCTGGAAATCAATGCCATCCACCGTCAAATGCTAAATATTAATCAGAGTGATTTGATCCAGTGTTCCATCCGCGGTACCATTACGCACATGCACAATTTGTGTAATCCCAGATATTAACGTTTTTTTCTCTCTCTCTCTCTTTCTTTTTTTATTTTTTTCTTCTTTTTTTTCTTTTCCAACGAAAACCAAACGAAATATTCCTTCAACCCCTTTTCTTTCATTGCCGATGAGTTCGGTGTGCATGCCGACTCCGCACAATGCAAATGAAAAACGACGAAATGATTGTGTGAGTGCGTTGAAGATGAAACGAGAATGAAAAATAAAAGAAAGAATAAGTTAAATATCTGCTTTTAATAATAAATTTCCATGTCCGGTTTCATATGTTGAGTGTGTGTGTGTGCGTGTGTGCAATGGTATTTGTGTGCTGCTGCTGATGATGATGACGCGACTGCGAACGCGAGGGTTTCAGCTCACGTGTGATTTACGTGAAAATTTATAACTTTTCAATCTTCATAATGCATACAATAATCCTTTCTGATTCTTTTATCCACGCATTATATTTCTCGAATACACACAAGCACACACACACACATTCGTGCGGGCAAAGGAACGCTCGCACATCAAAGTTGAGCCATAATAACCACGCGGTCGAAACAAGATCAAAAACAAGTATTCGCTTGATGTCGATGGCAGCGCGAACTTTTGAAACGAGCTCAGGCAACCTTTGACGATGGCAACCACTACACGACAGCACGGTTCTGGTGGTTGAACGCTACGGTATGTTTTAATGAATAATAGTATTCGATTGAATAAGAATAAGAAATCGCGATTTAATGTATATTTTCTGGCCTGCCTCTCTCTCTCTCTCTCTCTCTCTCTCTCTATTCTTGCCATGTCTCACCTCAGCTCGCCTTGCTGCTTCTTTCGATCCATTCTTCCATCCTGGAACACACCGTGCATTGTTCAATTCATTGTTGTTAGTTTTTTTTTTTTAGGGGAAACTCGATTTTGATTTTACGAATGCATTATTCGCATAATGGAAACAGTGATGTGTGTAGCGATTTTATGCTGTTGTACAACTGCTATTGGATGTTCAATGAAAGAAAACAGCATTCTTACACTACAAAGGCTTCAATTCACATGAAGAATAGTTGTTCCTGTTGTCTTGGTCGTCGTCGTCATCATCATCATCATTGGAATAATAGTGGAGAAACGCACTTACAAGACGCATACGAGCAACGACGAGAGACAAATGTTCATTACGCAATGCAAGAATTGTGTGATGAATGCGATATTCCTCGTTGCGTAATCGAAATAAGTTGACATTCACAGAAACGCTGTTACGGCACAACGACAATGGCATTGCGATCAGTGCACAAATCATATCAAGTTGTGCCGAAGCCGAAATGAGATTCACCGAGGGAAACGCAAGAAACATCTTTTAATTTTGCTTAATGCCTTTTTCCTTTTTCTTCTTCGGACTCGCAAGTGGAACTCGATGAAGATGGAGAGACGGGATGAATGAGAGCTCAATTCGATATTCAAATTGCGATAGAATCTCAAACAAGATTTTAATCTCACAAAAATTATGTGAATCCATTCAACGGGATTTCGGAAGTGGTTGGTCGCGATGTGATGCGTTGATGGCCGCGCACTGGGAGAATCTTGAAATTCGATCGAGTTGAGTCGATTCCTGTTGTGCAATGTCGAGTGGCCGAGCCCCTCAATAAACGGAAAGAAAGTGAATTTTATTCGCGATACACATCCGGACAGGTTTATGGTCGTTCCCTGGAATCCATCACCTCGTTCGCCGCATGCGAACAGTGCCCATTTCCATCTTGATTCGCGCACAGCTCTGCGTTCAGCGGGCCCTTTTGTTATTCCATAATCGCATACGGTATTCTCAACTGAATGAATGAGGATTAGCAAGAACAATGAATCTGATTATTATTTGCATTTTGGAATAGTGTGTGTGTGTGTGTGTGCGCGCCTTTTTATGTGTGTGTGTGCATTTGGTTGAATGTGAATTCAATTGTTATTTGAGAGAGTTGCTCTGAATCCAGTTGGATTTTCGACGGAAGATGATTTACAACAATGTGTTGCACTTCACTTGAATCGTTCTGGTGCTCTCGCCATTTTTCGGTCTTGAATATGATTTATTTCGAATTGATTAAGTGCTTCGGGACATCAAACGAAGAGAATCGACTTGAAACTTTCATAAATTCATAACTTTTCCTTCAAAAGGGAAGATTCCATTGAAATGGTGATCGAGAGAGTTCGAGAGCTCGAGAAGCCCCAGGGCATTAATCTCGAACAAGGAGCCGGGTTGAAGATTTCCCTCATCCTGAAGTGGTCATGTGTGTTCTTCCGAAAACAACAAATCACCGTTTTGACAGTTAATTCACTCGATTTATTTGTTTTTCACAAAACTGAACTGAATCTGCTCAAATATCCCAGCGGCACGGTTTGATTCCTCCGAAAAACTGATCATCGAAAGTACTGATTTCAAATGGTGCTAGAATTTTCCAAACGGCCGATGACGGTGCTCCCATCAAAGCAATCTATTCACCATGTGAACTCAGTTCTTGTGATGAATCCAATAGGCTAACGGCGCGCAGCTCGTTCTCGGGCACTATCTATTCGCGTCACACAGCATCACAATAGCTCGCGCAAACAAATGCAAAATGTTGACAACTAATTGATATGTTCAGAAACCACCTGTTAATTCAACGAACGACGACTAACCACTAACTAAATCAGAACTCAAGCGACTGATCTTAAATGAGAAAAACCAGTTACAGATGACAAAATTTTCACAAAAGCACAATTAAAATAAAAACGAGACGAGAGTAGAAAAAAATAAAAAAATGAAAAGAAAAAAATTGCACAGACGACAGTAAAGAGACGCAAAACAACACACACATAAGAAAAAAAAGAGAAAAAATGACGAAGAAAACAACCATCACCAGAAGTGGCACGAGGTAAATAAGTGCACGCATTAGAAACTATTCTGTTAGGATGCTAACAATAAATAAATAAATAAATAAATATAAGCAACACGGGCAACGATGACGACAAGGAGATTGGAATGAATTTTGTGAAACGGACAAGAGCCGTGCCGTGCCATGCCATGCGGCATACGTAAAATGCATATTAATGGATAGAAGAGCCGTACAATAAAAGAGCACACCAGCCGACGGTGCCGATGCACACATTCAACGGCGAGAAGAGCGGAGAGCATTCCTTTGTTTCATATTATGAAATTGTTGCGAGCGAACCACATGAAGCAGAACATATCTCGTACTGTAGGGTATCGAATTTTCAGCTAATATTTACGGGCGACACATTACAAGTGACTATGTGACAATCAACAAACTATGCAAAAATGCCCAGAGAGAAGCTCTATAGATGGCCCGAAGTCTAACATCTGAAACGGCAACGGGACAGCATTGGTTTCGTTCGTGCGGACTGGAGATTCATTGCTGAAAATGAATTGTGCTGAGCGCGGCCATAGATATTAAATTTCTTGTGATTTGTTTTTTTCTCTTTTTTTTCTCTTTGCTTTTTCTGATGGCCGATGCTACACAAACCGAAAACAGGTTGTTCTGCAATACAATCTTCCTGTCGCTTCAGATTTGATGCATTAACCGCAATGTATCGAAATGGGTATAACCTTCAAGTGACGATTTATGATTTCTGAGAGATTCAATTCTTCATTTTATTTTTCCTCATTTTTTTCTCGCAATTTGCGTAGGTCCGTGTCTGTGAGGGCAGGGTGTTGGTGTGTGTGTGTGTGTGTGTGTGTGTGCTCGTTGCGCGTAAGAGAGTTGCATGATTTTGCGGTAGATTTCGTCCAAACAACAAAATAGATCAAATTCTCGTTGCATATTAGATTCATCGGTGCCACTGGCCGGTTGCAAATGATATGTCGTTTGTGAAATCTATCGGCGAATGGCTCGGCATTTCACAAACCCACTGCAGACCCATCGCGAGTCAGTGGGTCAATTTTGATGTTCGCCCAAGAGGTTTCTGGTCTGAAAAGGAGCATTTCGGAATCATGTCCACAAAGTGAACGAATAATTGATCGTTTTCTTCGATTGAATCTCTCTGCCTCTTTTTGATAATGACATGAAGTATCGTCCCATGTAACGGCCGTTATGGACGTCCACTGTTTGATATTCCAATAAAATAAAGGCATAATGGATATTGCTTGTCGGTCCACGCATTGATCTCGGCCATAATGAGCAGAAAAGTCACTTCGTATTCTGTCCGAGATGGAGCAAATGGTCCCGAAAAGGGATGCAAGGCCGCACCAAAAGGAAAACGAATTGGTCTGTCGTGAAAATCGAAAATTTCGTTGACAAAAAATCAAAGATATCATCGACAACATTAACAACACAGCATCAAACGGATTCAACTTCCTGAATGGTGACTGCAAAGTAATATACGAATGAAATCAGCATCACTTACGATGCTGGCGACAGAGACAATGTTAATGCCATAATGGCTTTGGAGATAACAATAATGCTCGATATAATCGTCCCATCAATAATGAATATCAATGCTTTTGGGGTTCGCTCTCTTCGCAGGCATTGGCTCATTAACAAGCGTATTCAGCTACGATTCACACACAAACACACTCACACACACACACTCGCTGGTATTCATCATGAGGATCGATATCAAGTGGCCGCGGTGGCGAATGAGCAATCACATTTCAATCAAAAATTGAAGAAAAAAAAATCAAATCGAGCCTTACGCTCTTTGCCAACAGATGGCAGCATCGAACGCGTTGCGATTTTGAATTCCGGAAGCGGATACTTTAGAAGTTTTTCTTCAATCCGAGCACCTCATTCCACTCCTCCAGAGCAGACCATGGACATTGTTGCGAAATAATCGAATTAACGCAGAAGACATTTGAGCGAAGATGAATGGCATCAAATCGAATCGAGACTTGAATAATTGCATTCGAGATTTCTCGCTTGCGTTTTTGTTTTCGATTTCTTGTTCTTTTTCCTTTCTGTTGCTATCGAAATTAATTCATGCAAAATGAATATTTTTTTTCAAACTTTCCATCGCCAAATTATGACAAGGAAAAGCTGAAAAATTGTATTCCCTGATCTTGCGTCTAATGGCACATCCAGTGGTACATAATGGCGTTTTTTCTGCCATGTTTAATTGTATAATAACATTGAAATATCGTTTGCAGGCTGTAATGGCGGCCGTTGAGATTTT
>JANSTV010069795.1:0-10826 GCA_027564135.1 Lestremia cinerea
TGTTGAATGGGCTGTTGTTGTCTGGATGATGCGGATGGATGTCAATTATGGCCAGTTAATGGCCATTGACCACATTGGCAACCCAATGGCCGATTCGTGGGCACGGCCACAGGCCCCATCTTTGAATGTTCATCTCGAGACAGAAGACGAAAACGATATTGAAGGCAACGAGAAGAATGTGGGAAGAGGATAATCCGTTGTGAAATAGAAAATCGGCAAGCAGCCAGTCCTCTGAGCGAAATGTAGAAATAATCGGTTGACGATGTCGTTCTCGATACTCGATGATGCCGATCATGGCGGCGTATTAAAAATCATCATAATCACAATATTTACATTTATTGAATTGAATTGAATAGGCATCGAGTAGGCATTAGAGACTGAAAAGAGCCCACCGTCATTTATTTACATTCGAGAGCCGCCCCGAAAAACCCAACACACCGGCAAATTGTTGGGTATAGCTTTTTGATTTTTGATTAAAAAACCGCTTCGAAGTAATCGGTAGAATGCCAACGAGACTCTGTGGAACATGTTTCAAGTGCGAACACGCGTTCGCTTTTTATTAAAATATATTCATTTTTTTTCTACTCAAATCAAATGATTTTCAACTGTTTTTCCTCCTCGTTCGTCTCATTCATCATCGTCATCATCATCGTCGTCGTCATCAATTCAATTCCAATTCAACATCAATTCAATTCGACAAAAATATTCCGATGTGGTTGCGCTGTGGAATGAGGCTCGTAATGGGTGTTTGTGTGTGTGTGTGTGTGTGTGTGTGTGTGTGCGGCTGTGCGCCTCTGTGTGAGAGCCGGCTGTCGATGTTTCGATGATGAAATTTTTAAGTCTCCCCGATTCAACCGAAACACACACCGATTCGAAATAAATGAACCAGCCAACGAATTGATGATGATTTGATTTGTATACACAAGGACTAAAGAATTTTTTAAGCCATCATCAAAATCACATAAGTTAAGTGCAGAGACTGAACATTATAGACTCTCTTAAGTGTTTAGTCAATGCGATTCAATTCGGAATGGTGGCATTTCTCCGACACAATTGCTAGCGACTTGCAAACGGATCGGGTCGATTCGGGCGATGAAACGTGTGCAATGGGTTCGATCGGCAAAATGATACGTTACGAATTTCTTTTTCCAATTGAATGTGGAACGCGGTTCGTTCGACGGTGAATTACCCGCAGCGCAACATTTTTTTCCTCGAAACAATACACAGGCAACGTTATCCGTCATCGGTTCGCGTTCGGCTCAAATCGGCCAATGAGCGTATTTTCGGTCCGGCCAGGTGTATGTGTGCGTGTATGTGTGGGTCTGAGCCTGCGTTTGTATGTGTCTGCAACTGTATCCGTGCACCAATTTCAATCACCAAACGGCAATATCACACGTGTGCTCTGTGGCGAAATACATCGGAAATAAGACATTCCGCATGCGACAAACCACCATTCGGGGACTATTAATATTCAACATATTACTGAATCAAATGAAAATATAATTTGTTGAAAGAGACGAATGATATTTGAAGACCACTTGACAGTATTAAAAATTGAAAATGAAAAGATTTTCGCTGCCGGTGCCGTTGCTATTCGACTCTTATTGCATCGGTGCTTCGGTACTTTGGTACTATGGTGCCTATGCCTTGCCAATGGTACACATTCGTGTTCGTCTCTCCGCTCGCTTGGTGGTATTTAAATGTAATAAATCGACTCTAATTTTCTGCGTCCTTTCTTTTCGATGATTCCCGTTGATATTATTTTCCGCTACTCGATGGGCTGCCGCGTGTATTGGTGTGCAACAGTATTATGGGTAGTGTGGCGTGGTGGATTCGGATGATGACAAAATATTCATTTGTAAGGAATTGTATATGAACGGTTTCAATGACTACTTGAATTCGACAACTGTTTGAATGGCGAATAATTTTTTAAGTCTTTGATTACTGCTGTTGCTGCTGTTGCGGTTGATTATGAATGGAAATCAGTGGAAATGATATTCGACATAGCAATCGTCATTCGGATTCAATGATGACGAATTATGGTGTTCCTGTTAGACAATCGGCCCATTTTATGGTCGATTTTATGGCGAAATGCGACGTTAATACGTTGTCGGCGGCAACAATGCTGAACCAGCAACGTTGCATCCAGTCATTGAATCGCATCGAGGAGAGCAATTCGACGTTTTACTTTTGGTGTCCATTAGCGCGTCAGCCATTAGCGAGTCAATCTTGCGTTCGTTTTGAAGGCATTCCTCGCTGTTGTTAAATATTATGAGTTAAGGAGCATTAACCCCATTCATTCATTTGTCTTTCACCCTTTTTTCGCCCCGATTATTTCTTCTTTTTGTTTCTTTCCTTTCTGTTGTTCCTCTCGTTTCGGCCGAACATTCGCCCGAATAGTTTTCAATGTTCAACGGCACACAGACACAACAAAAGGCTCGAACAAATGAAATGCACTTGGAACTCTTTTGATTGCCGAGTTAATTGCAAATGAAATTATTTACACGCATTGATTGATCAACAAGCTGATCGAATCGATGGACTGAACACATCTGGAGGGCCTCTGTTGAATGTGTTTTTTTTTTCCTTTTTCGGGTGAATATTCACAATGCGACGCCGATCCAAGATGAACAATACCGTCGAATGTCGTCTCGATGCGACAATGAAACACAATCTTGGCCAGCTTTCAATGTCGACGTTGCCGCAGAACTGTCAGATCGCATTATTTTGCTGGAGATTTGTCGGGCAAAGCCGGAAGATTCGTTTCTGATCGTTGATGTTTTTGCGGTCAATTTCGATATCGGTTTTGTGAGAATGCAAAGGGACCGGCGAAGGAGGCTGTCGGTGGAATCGACCGGAGGATAAAGAGGCATCTCGGACGATTGAGTCGGATGAATTGCACGAGACGTTGCTTCTTGTCTTCCAACCGAATCAACGATATCGTCTTACCTTTGTTGTTCCGGCAGAGGATCAATGAGGCGACATGTGCACTTTCGTGGGCTGGTCCTTTTTGTCGAAATTGTTTCGGTTTTGTTTCGTTCTCGCTTTGGCTTCTGTTTCTTTTTTTCTTCGTTTTTGCGGCCGATTGATTTCATTAAATCGATCCGACTGAGACGATGTCATTGGCAATGCCATTCGATCCACTGACATTCACAATGGAAAACCTTCATCGATTTCCCTTCGATTGTCGAATTGTTGCTTTCCATTTGCCATTTCGTTTTGTCGAGCGGTCTCGCGTTGATGGGTGCCATCCAGCCGAACTGCATCGCACTGAAATTCAATATCTCTGTGAGTCGACCGATGCTCGTGCATTCAAAAAGTTTCTCGTCCGGAAATATTGCGACTAATTAGGAGACGAATTGATGAATCGAATTCTGAATGGATTTTCTTCGATTGTTGATTGTTGCGATCTTTTGTCGGTGCGGAAGAATTCGCAATGTGTTTCGGTTGGGAGCGAAATGAGTTCATTGATGGTTGGAGGCTGAATAGGAGAGACGGTATTGGAGTTTTGGGGAGGCTTTCGACTCGTTGCGGTTTCAACAAGTCTGGTGGGGAGGGGCGAAGGGGGCGGTCGAACAACAGGGATAATGATAGTTATTGTAAAGGGATCAAATATAAGCGGCCATCAGCTTCAGAGTACCGCATTGCAAGTTTCCTGGTTTTTATTCACGATTCTGTCGTCCGCCAACGATCTGCCAAGCTTACATGGTCAAAGCGAATCATGTCAGGCTTTCCATTATTTTCGTGTTGTTTCATCGCTTTCGTTCGATTCGATTTCATTTTTCGAATCTTGGTGTTTGGTGATCAAGTCTTAGAGACTTTTTGTCTTCCGGTGTGAAGTCTTCAGCTGTCGGAACTTGGGAGTTCGTTGAAACGGCTGAGCGGAATGAAATGACTATGACTGTCGCGGTATTGAGAGTTCTAATACATTTCTGAGATTGTCAACCGAAATAACGCATTTGCTTAAATTCTGAAACTGACGGCTGCTTATATTGGATCCGTCTTCAATTGCTTGTATTCCCCCCTCCCCCAACCCAGATTTCTCAAGTCCTCAGCGGGGCTTGAATCGAGTAAAGGACTTGAGATCAAAATCACGATAAAATTGAAGAATTCAATTCAAGTTCAAGCAAAGCAGTTGATTATTAACGGTTATTGAGACATAGTACTGATTACACGTTTAGGAATAGCCACGGGACAATCACAAACTGACGAGAATCGTGCTTTCACAACTGGATGACTTCTGAAGCGAAACTATCAAACTTTGATTGGCCATTCTTGCTGTCCATCAACTCCGGAAGATGCTCACAACTCAAATCGAGGTTGCTTTTCTCGATAGAATTGGAAATTGTATTAACTAATTGATTTTCAAAGTGGTTGAGGTCAGGAAACATCGTCCAACTGAGGAGCACGCCCTGGCATGAATGCACAATCACTGACTGTCTGACCGCTGAAATGCTCGAATTCATCCAGCACTCCACCGAAGCTATTGGGAATGAACCAATTCATGGGGATCTGATTGCTGAACATTTCACCTTCAAGTCACTCTAATCCACTTACTCCGACTATTAGATGCATTGCATGTTGCCGAACACCAAAGCATGTTGAAAGAGCGCGAGGAAGCACTTCCATCGCCCTTGAACATCCCATTCAGAACTCCATCAGAGTTTCCGACGGTTCTTTCAACTTCCTCGAAAACTCGACTCTCTCATTCGGCGTCACCCCCCGAACTGCCTAGGATCTGAATGCGAAATAGCAAGAAACCGCCCCCCGAGTAAACCTCGACCGTCGCACAAGAAAAGAAAACTCGCATTTATCTTTCAATATTGCCATTTTATTATAAATATTTTTGTTTTTTTTTTTTGCTTTTCCTTTTGTTTGACTAAAACTCTAAATAATAATAATAATAATAATAATTTTTAAGTTAAATATATAATTTATCAATAATCAATCAATTGGTCAATTGATCCGTTGGACTCTTCGGCGGTGGGCTGATGCGTGGCATTAACAAGTTTTGTCGATAATTGAACAGGTTGATGCCCATGTATTGCGTGAGAAACGCGTGATGCAACACCGCCGGATTGAATGAGGAATGCATCGGAAGATTTGGTGGCCAGAATTCCGTTGGATGTGGCATGTTGTGCGGAAGGGTGATGGGCATTGGGAATTCGGGAATGGCTGCAAAGACAAGAAGAAAACGGCAAACGTTAATTAGATTTGTGAATGGAATGGATTACGATAAATGAATGGCAAAGCGTCTGTCGCGTCCAGTCGGTGGCCAAATGGCCGACGCGTTCCGCAAAACGAGACGAAACCAACCGAAAAACCATTCAATTAACTCAATTTCCACACACACGCACACACAGACTCGGTCCGACAGACGGCAAGCAACGTTTTCATTAGAAATTCATAATCCACTCGGTTGTGCAAATGCCAACGGTAATTGACATTTAATCATTCTGTTAGCACAGCAACATCTTATGTTGTCGCATGCTCAAGTCATTGTTGATCAAACAGTTGGTTCGTCGGGCTGCCTCTAACACAGGGCCACACACGCCACCAAAGCCAGTCATGTCAAAACATATGACAACATGATATTAAACAACCGAATGTTGAATGCAAATACAAATATTGGCTCGCAAATTGAACGAGTTAAAAGTGAAATGTGATGACAATGCGAGAGAATGCGTTTGCGAATTTGTCATTGCGTGTGGATGCATGCGTGTATGCATGTGTGTGTGTGTGTGTGAATGGAAGCGTTTCACATGAAATTAGATAATTTGAAAATTATGACAGCATTGAGAGTAATAACGTTAATCGCGTTTGAATGGTCATTCGATTTGGTTTTGGTGTTTCCGTCTCGATTCGTTTAAATGTTGCCGAAAATTGGAGCGACGTGCGAAACGTCAACAAATTTACGGGTCGAAATGAGTTGAAAAGGAAATTTCCGAACTCGAATCAACAGTTGGACACGGCCATTGATGGCTTTTTAATTGCGTTAGATCCATTCGGGGTGTTAATTAACAAGAGACTTACCTGGTTCATGATGCAAGTAAGTGGAGGTGTCTCGGCCCATTGCCTTTTCACGTTTGCGCCACTTTGCACGACGATTTTGGAACCAAACCTGCGGAAAGAAAGAAACAAAGTCGTTAGTACTCGTTTTGAACTGATTTGCGCTGCGTTTCGATGAGTTCGAGCGATGATCGGAAACGAAAGAGCCCATTCCAACTCTTCCCCAAAACCCTCTCGACACCCAAAGCCAACCGATTCCTCATCAAAATTGCATGCAAATGAGCTGCCGAAAATCGATTGCAACAATATCTCGATGGGACTTTATTGAAAATTAATTAAATCCGCCACTTGAATTGATTGAATTCCACCAATGCACGCATCAAACATTGCTGCGTCCCAGCGATGAATCGTAATTATCGATGAATGGCTTAGGGGATTTGCTCGACAGGTGGTGCACTCGGCGAGGGATGAGCAAGCGAAAGAGAGCATCTCCGTTCAGTTTCCATCGTCAATTCGAAATTGAACAATAAAATAATCGTCAATTATCATTATTATTGTTGTTCGTATTGGGCTTGTTCGGTCGACGACGAATGGCAAATAGCATTTTCACATGGACCGATTGGCGAGATCGAAATCCTCATTCATTTGGTTTATCTGTCGATTATATTGTTCGCTTATTAGATCGATTAACTATTGTAAAGCCGACCGGATGGCCAAATGTATGGGGTGGCTCTCTGAATTGTGATTCGCTCACAAGCATCAACACTTCAGCCATGCCGTGCGTCCAACGCAGTCAAGCTCTGCACAGAGCAAACGGCATCTACGGCATCAACGGCATCGACAACAACAACGATGCCAACGCCAAAAACCATAAGGCTTATTTTAGATGGTGAATTGAGATTTGCATTGCTATTTAGTTGAATTTGTAACGCAAATTGGCAGCCATTGTATTATTTTCGACTTGAACAATGCCTCTCAATCGGAAATATTTCGAATATTTCACGCATTCATTTCGCATGCATTCTGTTGATCCATGAGGCGTACACACACACTCACACACTCACACACTCACACACTCACACACTCACACACACTCACACACAAACACAGACACATGGGTCGTCACAGGGTCGCCCAGACACGGAAATCGAACTGAAGAAACGTTCTCGACGATTCACTGCCATTGATTTTGCGGGCCATCGAGTTTTGATGGAAAAATTAACAACTAAATCGATTGGCAAGTCCTTCGAGATGATCGCCTTTTTCGATCCAGCAAAACCTCATCATTAAATCATTTCTCAATAACAAACCATCATCGTCTATTGCAACCCTCTCCACCCTCATCGCTCTCTGTTCGCAAATCGGAACTGGTCTTCGCATGCCAATTTAACACAGACAAATTTTCAAATTGTCTGCCATTCGGGGATTCAACAATTCAATTCAATTGAATCGAATGATTCAGAAAATTGGATCAAATTAGTTTTATGTCAATTCTATTATTCGATGAAATCTGAATGTGTGTGTGTGTGTGTGTGTGCGTGTCTACTGGCGGCACGGACGATATCGCCCAATTTCTCTGTGTGCATTCGAACGATTCGAACAAAAACCAAAGAGGAAACATATTACGGGGTAATTGATGATGCGATAAGCTTTCTGAATGGCAAATCCACAAAAAAAACGACGAAGAAGAAGAAGAGGAAAAGAGAAGAAACGAAGAGTGAAAGAGGAGAAACGCAACCAATTTAAAAGTGTGGAAAATGAAGTGAACTCATTTTAAATGGGTTTCGGATGAGTTGACGAAATAATTAAGGAAATTCGAGGAAATTTCTCTCAAACTCTTCCAAGGCCAATTTCTCTAATGAATGGCAACGATCACCGGTCGGACAATTGACCGTTATTGCGCTCATTTTGTCTCCCTCCGCGACCGGCCAGCTCGACTGATGATTCCCGATTAATCTACCCCAATTGAGCGAATCAACTGGAAATCAGTTTAATTCGTTCCTTCCCCGAACGGGAAATCGTCCAAGAGAAGATCCACACGAGATTTTCGATACATTATCGCAACCACTTAAATGTCAAATGCGATATGTATTTTGCTTAAATCCCAGATAATTGCTTTGAATTCCGTGGCCATTTTCGTGTTGTGCGCGCCGGTTCGAGGGTGCGCTTTCTAATGTGTCGGATTCACCCTGCCTGATGTGTGCATGCATGAACGCATATTCGGATTGAGGTGCAACATTCGAAACGGGCAATTACTGCCGAGGATGATCACAAGAATAACAACAACAACAATTAACAACAGAATGACAATGGCATGGTAGCAGTTACGAGCCATCGTTTCTCATTCGGATGAGGAGGCTCATTGAAGCGATTGCCGACGCTGAAAACGGCGGCCAAAGAAAAAACAAAATATCAATTTCAAGCAATCTGATTTCGCTTCGTTTTTTTCTCTCTCTCTCTTTCGCTCTGCTCTTCTGCTCTTCTCTGGTGTTGTCGTTCTTGTTGTTGTTGTTGTTGTTGTCGTCAATTTGTTTTTGCACCCCGTTCTGGTGCCGGTGGTCGATGCTTTCAGATATGCAAATGGCATAGGGCACGACCGTACTCGCACACACTCATCGTGGGTAAGCTGATGATAAACAGAAACGTTCCTGTCGACACACAGGACAATAAATACACTAAATGATTATCCCGTCGCAAATGCAACGCTCAATTGGTATTAAAATGTTCATACAATGGATAATAACTTCAATGCAATACTTGAATGCAAGAAGTAACAATGAATGAATGAGTTATTGACTAAATCATTTGGTGATGGCAATGGTGTTTTCTCGAAATTCTCATTAGGGTTATTATGCACTGGGTGTGTGTGTGCGTGTGTGTGCGTATGTGTGTGTGCGTGTGTATGCAATGATGATATTAAATTTGTGCAAGATTGAGTTGTCGTTCAGACCCTCTTATTCCACGGACGAAACCGTACCGACCGAACAAGCCCGAAAACTAGATCATCATTGCCGTCATCACACAGGCAGGCAGGCAGGTTACCGCCATTTGATCGTCAACACACGTGTAAAACAGTTTGATACCGATGCCCATGAATCGCATTGGATGCGGTGTTGTGTCGAGCGGAGAGTCACTAATGGATGGGTGCCGAATCAGCCAGCCCATGTTTGTATGCTATTGTTAAGCTTCACTTAAATCGTTGCCAATTTCGAAGCGTTCCGCACCGAATGGAGTGGCCCCGAAACGGAAATCCGATGACTAAATTAGGCATTTCAGAATTGAATTAAATTACATTATTCTCGCCAATCCGTCTCCACGGTATTTGCCATTTCACCGAGCATCGCAACGGGCTTCGAGGTTTCATCGGTTTTCGGCTGACGAAACCGCCCGACGGACACGTCAAAATCGTCATCATTACCGAACTCTGTTCGTTTCGCCCGATAACAATCACTCGAATCATCGTCGACCGAAAAATACGATCCCAAAACAATCGACCGCAATGTTAATGACAAATAATTACCTGAACTCTGGCTTCGCTCAATTCTAATCGCATTGCTAAATCTTCGCGTATGAACACATCCGGATATTGGGTTTTCTCGAAGGCCCGTTCCAATTGATGGAGCTGATATGTGGTGAATGTTGTACGAGATCTGTTTGGGATGGAATTCAAGATGGTTGTGATTAGTCTCCTTCGTCATCGTGTCCGTCTTCGGAACATTCCAAAAATGTTGAGCTGAAACTTACCGTCGAATTTTTCTCGGTCGTGACATATCGTTCGGATCAATGTCGCCACCGTCCGCATCACCCATTGGCACATCGTCGTCATTCTCAATGTCCACCCCGTTCTCAGTGTCCGATACGCTGCCATCGTTCTTTTCAAAGTGCTCCGGTTCTGCAAAGAGACAAACAAAGTTGAATGAAAACATGAATGTGAAGCTCAGGATCGAGATTTGACGAAACTGTTTATCCCGTGCGGTTTCTCGCGGTCCAGTGCGCTCGTTCACTTTGACCATCAATTTGTCCACAATTTTTTTCGCTTTCGTGTTTGTTTTGCGGTCATAATGAACTTTCTCGCTAATTCAAATAGCCAACACCGCCGTACTCGCAAAAACGGGCCAAAGGAAAATCACTGTCCCGCAAATGAGCTGATGCGAGAGGCCAGTGGAATTCCAGCGAATAGCAAATAGCAACTTCGTCAGACTTTTGTGCGGATTTGCATTCGTTCATCATTTATTCATTTTCAGTTTCTCGTTTTTATGTTGTCGTTTTGTTGTTGTTGTTGTTGTTGTGTGCCGCTTTTTTCTGATCGAATGAATTCGGCGTCCATTCACTCTTCGGGGTTCGGTTGGGAACGCTCGTATGGGAAAAAAAATATCGCATCCGAAAATAAAATTACGCGGATTTAAGCTCATTCTCTTTTTTCCCCGTTTTGAATGGCTACGTGTGTGTGTGTGTGCGTGTGTGTGAGTCGCTGTGTGTTCGTGTATGTTTGTTTGTTATTTTTCTCGATTTTTTTTTGTTAAATTTTGCGAAAAAATGCTTATATTTATTTATCCTTTTGCCATAAAGCATGAATACGCTCGCATAGATTCGACTGTGTGCAAGAGCCTGTATGGCATTTCCACTGGATTTCCAATCGAACAATGGCCAAAGCGAAACGCAACTGTGTCGTTAATTTCATTACAAGCGAATCGTGGATGGGGGGGATGGGGTGGACCCCCATTCGAAATGCATGTGGGCCGTGGCGCGTCCCATAGAAAACTTGATAAACGTGCTTTAGATGCTCAATCATTTTATAATTGGTTGTTAAAATCAGC
>JANSTV010069806.1:0-10826 GCA_027564135.1 Lestremia cinerea
CACTGCATGTATTCCTTGGCCGTCATGATCAATTCGTGGTAGACCACATAGTCCGGGGTGGTGCCCAAGCCGTACAAGGCTGAGGTGGGATGCAAATGGCACGGCATGCCCGTTCGAAGATTCACATATTCACCGATGCCCTTGAGGCGAGCTGCCTGGTAGAAATAAGCTGCAATGGGAAGAAAATTCGTTTTTAAATCTCGGAAAAATCAACACCCGAAGGGAAGTTACCTGAGCAAATACACTTGCGAACCACATCCCAATCCGTTCCGCATGAAGTGACTGGCAACTTTTGCTGCTCTAAAATATCCTTGAGCTGCTGACGAACTTCTCGAACTTTGCGCATTGCTTTGATGTGAATGAAATGCTCATTGGCCCAGGATGAAGAGTAACTGTAGACGACAAGATGATCAATGGGTTGGCTTTCGGAACGGTCGATGAGCAACGACTCACTTGTTCTGTTTCCACTGTTGGTAGACATTCAAATACGTCAAATGATCCGATTCGGGAACTTGGAATTTTTCACGAACTCCATCGGCTTCTTCCTCGCGCCCCTTTGGACGGTAGAAAATAGACGGCACGGACAGCATCGATACTGTTTTTGAGGGAAAAAATGGATTTACTTTCAATGAGATAAAAGTGTCTCGGCTAAGTCGAGCTCAAATGGCCATCTGTCGGACGACATGAAATGCATTCAGTGGAGAACTTACCGATGATCAAAATCTCGGCACTACAGCCCATCTGACAGGAGACGATAAGCATTTGACATTGGGGTGGATCCAGAGGGAATTCCGCCATTTGTCTTCCGAGCGCCGTCAGGGCACCGGTGTGGTCCAAAGCTCCCAATATCCACAGCTGATAGAGCGAGTTCAAGATGTTGTCTTGTGGAGGCGGATCCATGAAGTGGAACTGCAGCAGATCGACAACGCCCAGAGACTTCAACAGTAGCACGGTGTTGGCGAGATTTGTTCGCTGAATTTCGGGAACGGTCAGCGCCAACAATTCGTCCTTGTACTGGCGTTCGGTGTAGAGGCGGAAAGCCTGACCCGGACCTGTACGACCAGCACGACCTGATCGCTGGTTGGCGTTCGCTTGAGAAATCGGGTAAATCTGCAAGGCATCCATACCGATGCGTGGATTATAGACTTTCAGCTTGCAGTATCCAGAGTCGATCACGTAGATGATTCCATCGACAGTCAGCGATGTTTCAGCGATATTTGTTGCGACGACACATTTCCTCACGCCATCCGCCGATTTGTGGAAGATTTTCGCTTGCAAATCGGACGGAAGTTGCGAGTAAATTGGCAGAATTGAGAGCTCGGGAGCTGCGTCGATTTCAGCGAGTCGGTCGGCCAGCACTTCGCATGTGACCTCGATATCTTCCTGACCCGGCATGAAAATCAACATGTCTCCGATCGTTGGCTGCAAGTGGATTTGCAGCGCTTGTTTGACGGACGAGTCAACGTAGTCCTCCACAGGATTCTTGCTGAACATGAGATCCACTGGGAAGGTTCGTCCCGGAATATTGAAGGTTGGAACGTTTCCGAAGAACGAAGCGAATTTGTCTGAGTCCATGGTGGCGGACGTCACGATCAATTTCAAGTCATGTCGTCGTGCTACGATCTGTCGGGGCGAGAAAGTGAAATGCATTGTTAGTCGTATTTTCACTGATAAGAACAGTTTGAAGGTCGCAGATAATCGCTCGCTTTGATTACATATTCGAAAGTGTTTTTTCGATTCGACGGTGTTATTTCTGAGTCGCCTGTTTGATTTACCGCTTGAAAAATGCTTCGAGTGGAACCAAGATTCCATTCGGAACTTGTTTTATCTGAAGGCCCTCGTATTTTCATTATTTACTTTTGATGCCATTTTCTTGATAAAATCCCGCTATTCTAATAAACAACACAGAGAAGCGGTTGGACCTTGTTCGACAATTTGCTGGAATCGAATTCAATCTTTTACAGGACACTCGTCTGTTTTTCAAGACAGAGAATTCGATTCCGGATGACAACAAAATCGATAAATCACCATCCGAGTAAGCCGAGCGAAGTAAACCCGAACGACATTCAATCCCAATGCCAGTTTCCCACAATCAAAATCAACAATTTGCTGGAATCGATTGGAATGCCAAATAAACGAAATTCAAATACCCGCCGACGACGAATAGTAAACATTTGCTCAGCGATAATTGATTGGTGCGGCAATGCCGGTTGCCAAAAATAATTAAATCGCGTGCGATGTTAGACCCAACGACAAATCGTTGGCAAATCGTCAAATGAATGACGTTGAATCAAAAAATTGTAGCGCCGATATCAGCCAAACAACAGTAAAAACGTCAACAAAAAATTTCGATTGTTCTGGTCTCGATTAAAACTACATGCTCAATTTTCGGGCGAGCCGAATAACATTCGTTCTCGTCGGAGAGTGCATTACGAATGCATTCGCCATCGATCCGCCAAACCGAGTCGCCGAATGGAAAATCGGGTGCTCGCAATGCGTTGGACGTGGCAACGCACGGTCGAGGAGAAAATTCATTGAGATTTCAAAAATAAAGAAGTGAATTCTGTGATAAAACAATTCCGACCGGCGATATTCGCTGGTTGAATTCGTTTAAAGCGAAACCAAGGTTGATGCTTGCGTATTTTTAGCAAAAGCCGGACTTTGCCACGAAATCACGCACCAAACGGTGAGGACAATCGAAAGATGAATTGTTTTTTTTTTTTTTAATTCCGTTGCTGAAACATTCAGAACGTACCTAACAAATCGAATGTAAACAAATGATTATAACGACGAAATGCACTGCGGTCGATCTGGCATTCGTGAAATGTGACCTCACGTGATTTAACGAGCATCTCGCTGTCAAGCGGAATTGTTGAAATATTTACACAAATATGATCAATGGTGACGGTATTCATGAAAAATGTTACCTCTTTGCTGACGGTTTCGGTATTGCCTAGCGACGCTTACAAGCGCCCGTGGCCCACTCGAGGTGTGAATTTCAATTTCTAATTCGTTGACGAGAAGAGCAAACCCGAAAAGAAGAAGCGGGCATTTACCCGTCCGGGTAGAGACTGTCAGGTGGGAACTCGACGCTTCGTCAATTTCGTTGCTCGTTTGACCTCCTCGCCGTTGGCACGTGCAGAATCTTCGATACGAATTTATCGCCCGCATGACCTCAACCTAGTTTTCGTTCTTCAAATCTCATACGAAATACACGTTTATTCCACGATAAAACCATTCCACCATTTCGAAATGAAAAATTAAAACGATTCTTGTCCAGAAATGAAAAGTTTCATCGAAGGGGTTTGACCTCACTTTGTGAATTGATTGTTGGCATATCGTATGTTCGATGCGAGCGGTTGTCGCATCAATGTCGCCATCACAATCGAAAATTTGCTCGACACCGGATCACGAGACATACACGTCAATTGGTTCGAATTGAGACTGGATATTGGGCGTTGAAGAATCGAGTGGCCAATGACAGACCGCTGACAGTTTAGCTCCTGGTTTCGTTGGCATCGTCTGCCTCTTCGATTCGCGGAATCGGCAATCAGCCAACCATTCGATGAATTCAGGTCAAACGCGACGGAATGCCAAAACACCATTGGCAGAAATACTCGGGAAAGAACAACAGAAAAACAAGACCAAATTGCAGTCAAATAGTGGAAGAAAAGCACGTGCAATTTGACGAGCCGATAATTCATATGAATAATCGCGACCATTCGGCCAACACTTGGAAACAAATCATTTGAAGTTGCTTCATTCAATTCGAATCGATACGATTTCTCAAGGCTTCTCGCTTTCTTGCAATTGAGCCAATTAAGAGCGAACGTAAACATTGATTCATCTCGACGACTAGAAGATTCTTTCGCTTCATTTAGGAGCAGCTAGCTCTCTCACGTTCATTCAATGTGATTGTTGGCACTTTGAGCAGATGCCCAATTCACTTGAACGATGTCGTAACGTGTCAATCGTCACGTTTTGTTGTCATGCCGTGGAATTGTTGTTCAGAGAGCTCAGAGTTGCTCTCTCGATGCGTCTCTCTCTTTTTCATTCGATCCGCGCCACTCCACTGAGACGTTCAGCACATTGACGATAATGGCGACGATTTTCGGGGCCTACTTGTGAAACGTCTCGCACACATGAGCCCGCATCGAATACGCGTCGAAACGTTTGTTTTTGTTTGAAATCCAAATGACCATTTTGTTGTTTACAAGTGACCGGGTTGTGGTGGGTCTTGTAATGTCAGCGGGCATTCCGATGGTTTCTAAACGCTCAGTCGGTAGCATGTCCCCTTTGTGACTCGGAAAGAATCGGCACGAAATAAACAACCTCTCAGCGATAAATCGATCAAACGTATTGATTGCACACTTCCGATTGGCGACTAATGCCACTCACCGCAATGCCTTTAGAGCAATCGCTCCAATGCGGTGACGATAACGCAAAAACCATAAATTTCATCTTAACGATCGTCATTGGAGTGTGCTGTGTCGTTGATTCGACTCATCGATGCGAACAAAAGATAATTTAGAGCGTTGTTGGGTGAGTCGAAGCAAATTGCGTTATCATTTTTCCACACAGATTTCTCTGTGCGTCGAATACATTGACCACGTCGTCGTCGAATGCAATTCAACGAGAATCGATGCTGTAAATTCACCATTAACCCAAATGCAAATCCAATTTGTGACGCGGCTCGTGTTGCATCGAAATATGGGCATTGTGGGCGACCCATTGACGAGGCGGAAAGGTACAAAGGAATTCCCATTCCGAGACTTGTCCCATCTGCGGTTCGCCCTGTCTTCCGAACGGTCGTCGCATCACATTGAATTCCCAATGAAAATGTAAATTCCGCACAAATGGAATCCAAATTAAATCCAAGCGTTTGAATCACGTTCGAATTGCACCCAGACCAATGCACGTAATTCAAATCAACGAGCGGTCATTAAATTATATGAGAAATCCCAAAGCATTGTCTTGTTGCTTTGCAGCGAATAATCGACGGCAATATTGAGTGGTTGCTCGTCACAACCATCGACAATAATAAAATAATCAGAAAATGTTGTTGCTGCGGAGTAAATAGCTGATAAAACATTTGTTTTTTGCTGTCTGCTGTGGTGGGTGTGAATCTGTGTTTTATTAAATTTTTTTTCGCTGAAATCGACTGGAAATTGAACGGAGGCTGGCACCGGTGAGCGCTGAGAGTCTTGGCTCGGTGGCTGTTCCGGCAAAACCAGAAGTGCACTTGATTCAACAAAAATAAATAAATTTCCTCAAAAGCCCCAATCCGAGCCATCCGCCCGAGCAGGTGTCGCGCCCTGTGAGCGAACCAATTCAATGCGAAAAATCAACCATTTTTTGTTTGGCACGAAATTCCGTCAATTTTGGCGCCAATATTCTGACCCGAGCTGACGCTCAAATTCCTTCCAATTAAAGTGACACTTCGTCAAATCATCGGCAAGAATTTTTATCCCGAAAGCTGCATAAAAAACGGTTATGAATGGTGGTCGCATCGGTGAATACATGAGTGCAGAAAAACCGGTAAATATGCGACGCATATTCGAAGCACACCACTGAACGAGGCGGAACTGTGTGTGTATGTGTGTGTCTTCTTTGCCTGTTTACGCGGCATAAACGCTGTGCGAGTGTATTGCGATAAAAATAACTCTGGTAGTTGTAACATTTGTTTATAAACGGCATCTGGATGAACGACGCCGGGCGGGGCGGTGAAACAGCGGACACAGTCGACTGTGTTGAGTATCAACCGATTCGTAATGTTTACGAGGCGATCGCTGCGACCGAACGGAATCATGTTGCTTGAACAAAACTGTCGACTCGAACAATTTTATCCGCATTTGTAAGAGAGACTCGCTACAGTGAGGTCACAGTCGTTTGAGAGTAACAATTGTTTTTGTTCGATTTTGAGAGATTTTCATTGTGAATTTTTTGAGTTTTAAACAAATTTTTTTGAATATTTTTTCTAAAAAATTTGAATTTTTTTGGTGAAATTCGTTGATTATATTTCTCGTGAGGAAATCGAGCTGATTAATGGACATTTGATCGGAAATTGAATTAACAAGTTGTTGAAAACTCGTTAATTTGTTTCGAAATCCGATCGTGATCCGATCAAGTGGACGCAAAAGGCGAAATATCAAGTACGGTCTAATGAATGCTGGCTGTTCATCGGTGACAAGCAGCAGCAAGCTCTTCATAAACATTTACCACCAACTGGCAACGAAGTAAACAAGCCATCGGTCGCTCCATTCCATAATCAAAAGCAAAACCGAAACCTCGAGAAAGTTCTATAAATAAACCACACGAACCGATTGAACTGATCAAACGCACGGGCTTTTTTTTTCTTTTCATTTCATTACAATTTTTTTTTTTTTTTTTCATTTCGTTGAATTTTTCATTTCGAAAAAGGCGACGAAACAAAAACCGATAGCATTGGCATCGTCAGGCGGCCGATAAACATTGTAACGTGACGTTGGCATCGTGTGTGTGACTGAGTGTAGACCTGTGATTGTTTTGGTGTCGTGCAAACAGACGAACCAAAACAAAAGCGACGAAAAAATTCCAATTATTTTTGTGCCGAAGCAACGGTTTGTGAGTGTATTTGCGGGCCAGTGGCGGAGTGCTTGTGCATTTCCAGTGTGCTTCAGAGTGCTGCTGCTGTTGTTTTTTTTTTTCTTCTTCTGTCATCATCGTGCACGCATCCGTCAGTCATCGGTGTGCAAGCCGAGTGTTTTGTTCATATCGCTGTAATCTTACACGAATCACGTGTAAAACGAGGCAAATAGACGAACGTCAATCGGAACGAGTTCAGAAAGAAACGCGATGTAAAATAATCGCACCGCATCGATGATATTTTTAGAAAATGCAATCGCAACAATCCCAACGCAACACAATTGAATTGAACTGAATTTTGTGATCGAACATATTCTATTTGGCGCATCGCTTCTGTGATTTACGGTGAATGCAATTAAATTGATTCTTGTTTCGGCGAAGAATCACTAAGACAGACTTTCGTGTGGCAATTGTCGGCGAATCAATTTCAAAACGGAGCTAATTTCCTTGCGAGGACAACGAAACATCGTTAAAATGGACGCTAAGCCAAGATCTCGGGCCAACAGTGTCATTGGCCAAATCAAATGGTGGGCCTCATCCACCACTAACAACAACAACAACAGCAACAACCAAAACAATAACAACAATAATAACCCACCGCCGGCCGTCACCAAGCAATTTGGCAGTTCAGTTGCGGTGCAGAAATTGCGGGAAACGAAATGGTTTGGACCAGATGAGAGTCGTATATTTTGTGCAGTTATCGAGTGCGGCTTCATCGTGGAGACACGTGAAGGTCAAGAAAATGATGGATGGTTCGGAGTGGTCAATTGTAAAACAACGAAAGGTAAGCTGCTTTGGCAGAGCGCACATGCCATTCTCCCTTGCGTCGTTCAATCAACACATTCCCAACTTCACACTTTGCCAATAGCGGTATTCAACATAGTCGTGAGCTCATCTCGACAATTGGGTCATTAACATAATTTCATAAAGTGAAAAAAAAAAAACGGAATTTTCTTCACGACGTCGTCACGAGCATCGCTTGCCATCGGTATTCCGTTGAGTAAACAAACAACGATATTTTTAGCGCTTCAAATTCAATTAAAAAATGAATGCATTTCATTGTTGACTCGCGGTGAATTGAAGCTAAATTTGGGGAAATTTTCTCGAAATTAGGCAATTCATTAGGGCTCGGCGAATTGGACGTCCTTCCAGAGCGCTAAGCCCTATTGAATTGCGTCAGAATTGTGACCGCTGGGGGTTATTCTCATTCCGATGTCACGGCATCTCCTTGTCATTCAAATTTTATTAGATCCAATTGATGGCCCTCGCGAAGTCAATTGAGTGAGTCTTGGATGGAGAACGTCGATCGTTTCCGAGCAGTCCCATCGTCAAAATAATCATCAAGCTCACCTTCACGTCCTCGTTCATTCATATTTCACTATCCCATTGATCCAATCGTGAACCGATTGTCCCTCGCTCATTGTCAGCACGCGCTGCTTCTCCATTAGTTATGAGACGCGTTGAAATTTAGTTTGGTCGAAAATCGAAATCGAAAAGAGGCGTAGTTTCACTGGAATTGGAAACTGCGTCACAGACAAATTGATGAATCGAATCACCTGAATCATTTTTTTTTCTTTTTTTGGAGAGTTTCTTTGCTTTTCATTTTGTTTGTTTTTAATTTTTTTTTTCTGACCCAATTCCATTTCATTCACAAGCCATCACAAGTGAACGAATTGAAATTAATGGCGTGGCTAAAAATAAATTCAAATTGAATCGATGATCGACCAGCGACCTGTTCTAACCGAAACGCTATTGAGTTGCATCGTGATTCAAGTGGACAACACTGAATTGATGATGCGATTCACGTGAAACGACCTCTTGCCAACATTTGTTTGTTATTTTCAAATGGCCTTCGGACTGAAGGCGTCAAACAATCAAACTGCCAGATACCGCGTGTGTTCCGCCACCCAAGGAAATCCTTTTCGCTTTTGAGTGCTCAAACCATAACCGAATCCTCAACGACGACACAATCAAAGTGATGTTGGCCGAGCCCCCAAACGAACATTTAAACTACGCAAAAGAAATAATCGATTGAGAGCTGAAGAGCACCAGAGCGAACGCAGGCAAACACAAGCGAGCAACGATGATGGAATGGAATCGGTGCTCTGACGTCATCGTCACCGCCACCGTCTTCAGCAACGACAACATTACCATCGCTTATATCCTTGAACTGTGCTGCTCATGTTGGCAGTCGTGGTCTCCCCACCATTGGCGCGTCAGCAGTAGTTCTGTGGTAATCGCACACAAATCGATAATTCCATGTGTGAAGCGGAGATTACAGCGTGAGAGTGATTCCCGTCCCGGCATGGATTTGCACCGACCGTTGCACACCGGCTCCGTTGATGGTCGGTGTTGTTTTTTTTTGCTTGGAATGCCGCGTGTTAGATTGTAGAATTGCATGTGAACAGCTTCTTGTATGTAGTTTCGTCTAAAAATAGCTCGACTCTTCGGCTGTGAATCAACTGCAAAACTATCGACAACTTCACAGCGCCTCAATTGAAATCTGAACGATTATTCAATTAAGCTTATGGGCGACCGCGCGCGCATTATATAATTTCTGTGAGATGATTTACAAACAAAGTGATTGCGAGCGAGAAAAAAACCCATCTCGGTGTGCAGTGAGGAGCTGTCGATGTTTGGCGTGAGTCAAATTATGGCATAAACCGATTAATGTCATGGCGGATGCATCGCATTCTCACGATGCGGCTTTTCTCAGGGGGTTTTCTCGGATCAAAATCCACTTGTGATTAGCCTATTCACGCCGTAAACATCCCGCCTACCTCGATAACCCGTAATTCCACTCAACTCGTGACATCAATTGAAATCGGTCTCTGCCAGTTGATACTCGCCCAAACCGCAACATGCACGACCAGTTTGCGCCGCACAGTTCGTTGAACTGCGGCGAATTTTTGTCGATTTTCAGTGGAATGAACGAAAAACTGACACAATAATTATGTAAATCAACAAACAGCGAAACACATCAACGGACAATCGCGCAATCCAACAGAAGCCAAACGACGATAATTTGGCGAGTTGATTTGCAAACGGGCGCAAATTTGAGTCGACGAGACTCCACTATCAATTATTCAATGTCGAGCCGAAAAATCAATGAGTGGATTGCCATTACATCGATTTTTTGCCGTCGCGTTGGCACCGATTAGAGGGGGCAGGAGGAGAGGGCGCGTTCATCGTAAACAAGCTGTAAACCGGTTCTGACGTGAACGCGACGCAGTTGAGCGGATCGCTCTTTAAATTCCGAACTTTGACGGGGAACGAAGGGGCTACGTCGTGCATTGGATCCGTTTGAATCAGCGAAGCGGTGAATCGTACATCGTCACATGACTCCGCTGGGATGACGCCTTCGAGGTGCGGACGACTAAAATTAGATTTGTCAAAGCAACTCGACATTCGAAACCGCGACTCTGCTCCAATCCAAATGATTCGATGCGGGGCCAAATGCCCTGAAGCATCCATCAGGACACAATTAGCCACACACACGAGCTGCTCGTCGCACGCACACCGTCACAGCTTTGAAATGGATTGTATGCGAATTGCATTGCAAATAAATTGATCGGTGGTCGGGCATTGGAATCAAAAACGCGAAACGCAACTCATGCGATCGGCTCGTCTTATCTTCCTCGTCGTTCTATCGATTTTCGCGAAGCGTTTGTTTCATTCGAATGATCCACAAGCGATTCGAAAATGGGATACGAAATCTCATCAAATCGCCGTTGTTTGCTCGACCGCGTGAATCATCATTGAAATGCATTGTTTGTCGACCGAACGAAAGTCAAGACGATTTGCCATTCGTCACGGAATTGAGTGAAATTTAATCTGCGACTCGTTCAAAATGGACCAACGGATCAATACACGCAACTGGCCGCAGACGATTCGTGAGAAAACTGTGTCCAACTGGCCGAGGCTGACTGGTTCATCTGTTTTCTTCTTGTTTTTCGCTTCTTCTTTGTTTTTGTTTTCTTTTGTTTGTTTCTTGCCGAAATGGAAATCGTTCATTCAATTTCGCGAATTTCGCCACAAAATTAGCGTCACTTCAAATGCAAATGCCAATTTGCTTACATTTTGTAATTTGATTTTTGTTGAATTTTTTTTTCAGAGAAAAAACCCAAACCTGAAAACGTTGAGATTTACACAATCAAGATAACCGATCGCCGCTGCAAAGTGATCAAAATGACGCTGGCTGA
>JANSTV010069817.1:0-10824 GCA_027564135.1 Lestremia cinerea
ATTGTGCTGACCCGACGACGGAATCAAATTCAAATGTTCAAGCACATCACTTTTGAGGACGCGTCCTAATTTACCGGAGGGATTGACCTGTTTCAAGTCAACGTTGTTTTCGTTGGCAATTCGTCGAACGGCTGGCGTAGCCAGAACTTTCCCAAGAGTTTCTCTGGGACTGTGAACGGTCGGGCTAGTGTTGGCAGGCTGTTCCTTCTTCTCCGGAACGCCTTCCGTCCTCTCGGTGTCCGATCCGCTGGATGTTCCGCTTTCATTGTCGTCCACATCGAAGTCAAGGAGAGGCTTTCCCACCAATGCCGTCTCATCGACAGTGTGATGAATTTTCAAGATCTTTCCATCGTATCGACTGGTGATTGTCACAGAGGCCTTGTCACTCTGAACTTCACACAGGTTATCAAATTGCTCCACAGTGTCTCCCTCCTTGACGAACCATTCCTTCACCACAACCTCACGAATCCCTTCGCCAATGTCACTCAAATTGAACGCAACTCTCTTTTCCAAATAGTTCGTCGTGTGAACGCCATTCGAAGCAACTTTATGCGCACTTTGTTTCAGCAGGAACGTCTTGATCAGATGGCTTTTTTGAATCAACATTCGAGTTGCCATTTTTTTTTTTCAATAAATTTTCACGGAAAAATTCACTTTTCACAATTTTGTTTTTCTTTGATCAAATGCGCGACTTCAGCCCGTCGCCGTCTGTTTCCAAGTATCGGTTTGATGAATCGAAAACAACATAACAATCGCTTCGAATGTTATCAACGTGAAAACGTCAAGCAGACGATGACGGAGCGAATGTCTATTTATAACAGTAGGCAACGCATGCGCAAAGCGATTATTTTGATTTTGAATTTCTATGCGATCGATTCTTATCACGAATGCCATATGACATGACATCGGTCACTGAGCGCTTTGCATGTGTTTGTCCAAGTCGCATCGAAATTGTTCGTTTCTTATGTTGGCAACCGTGTTGCGGTCCGGAAAGAATGAATAATTGGAGAGTTTGGTTTTGTGTCGGTTTCGTTTTTTTCATTCATTTTTCGATCTCACGCGTGAATAATGGTTGAGAAGCTTGGCAGCGATCGACTCTTTCCTGATTCCAAATTGATTCGCCAAGCCCCTCAAGCCCGCTCACACCGAAATTCGACTGACCTCGCATGGATCACTCAACTCAACACAAATTCTCTGACAGAATCATTAAAGGTCCAAGATGCCCAGGGATTTGGCATCAACGTTTGCTTGGATTGCAATGAAATGAAAACCACAGCATTTCGAAAACTCGAGTCGTCGAAAAGACCGCAATTGTATCAAAGTGAAACAGGAATTCCGTGATCAATCTGTCGGTGGCTGAAGAGATAAGGCCGACAGTTATAAATAGTGGCGCATCCAGCGATCTCGATTCATTTATCAAAAAAGAGCACTTTCGATCTCCAAAATGAGGGACTACTTCACGGAAGCCTATTTTCAAAACTTCCAGCCCGATTTCGGGCCGATATCGGTCCCTGAAGTGCCAGTGGTGTTCTATCAATGCAACGGCCAATGCAGGCAAATATTCCACGGAAATGAAGACATCTTGACTGATCTGTGGTATCAACGACATCAGCAGTATTGCGGCGGCTCGTTCAGGATATGTTCGAGGACCTTCGAAGCGGGACCAAATGTGAACAGAAGACCGTTTTTCTAGCGAATCGATGCCGAACGAAAGAACGTCTGCGGCACGAGTCTGAGGGGGCTGCACTCGGTGGATGAATAAAATCTTCGTGAATATCCATAATTAATTTCGTATATTTCTGGTTTTTTTTCTCTCATTTAGTCTCGGAAGAGCCGTATCCGTCTTTAGTACAACAACTGAACAGTGAACACAATAAGAAATTTTACATTAAGCAAAAGCAAACAAAAAAAAAGATATGATTTGGCAGTTTCATTTTGTTCTGTTTCCTCCTTCATTTTCGTATAAAAAAAACAAACAAACAATCGTCTATTTTATAGTAAATGGTACCTATACTTCGTCATCGTCGACCGATGCATTATTATACAACTATCACATAAAATTAATTTAATTAATTTGTTTTATTTCGTTTGTTTTACTTTCTGTTTTAAATTGAATTTGTTGTTGTTGTTTTAATTTGTGAATGCGAAATGAAAACTCTTGGAATTCTGAAATTTTTTGGTGTGTTTTTTTTCTTGTGAAATGGAAGTGTGGGTTTTAAGTAGAAATTGAAGGTCAAATAGAAGTTGAGTTGAAATTGAAGTTAATTTTGTTTTGTTGACTTTCGTTTGTTTTCAACAAATAGATTAAACGTGCAAATTATCTATTGGATTCAATCGAATCGATTAAGAGTTCTTGATGCACACTTGGCATCTGGACACTCTCGTCAGCAAACTACCGGCCTTGATTGTCTGCTGCTCTGGTTTCGTGAACTGTTCATTTTCTCCGAGGGTGACCAACCAGAAACTGGTCTGTGTTTCGTAGTAATGACAGTGTCCTTTGGCACCGTTACATTCAATGAATGGCGTGGCACGGAAGTCTTCAAGGCAGGAACCTGGCCCGGACAGCGATTGACCACCACCGCCGTTACCAACGCCGGTGTGCTGAAAATGACACGAAAATTGATTGGTTCAAAATCGGTTCGAGAAGAGTCAACTCCGATGAAATGCTCACCATCAAGAAACTGTAGCCGATCCAGAGACCATCCCAACCGTTTGGACAATCAGGAACGTTGTTCGCTTGACTGTGTACGGCAATAACATTGGATGGAACCTCGCAAACAACACAACGTGAGATGTATTGTTGCATTTCTTGTTCGACGACGGGCATCATTGGAATTGGGGCGGATGTCGAAAGCCAGAATGTACGATCATTGCGGGAAGCGTAGTTGCAGACGTTGTTTTGGCCGCAAGTTAGAATTGGCAGCGATGAGAATCGACGCATGCAAGAACCCGGTGAGCCCAAATCTTGATTATGTGGATAATCGTTGCCGTCGACATAGAGGAGGGAATACCCGTCCCACAATTTGATGTGGCCTGGTTCGCAACGTGGAATCTCTTCCGATTGACTGTGACGGACTAACAAAATTCCAGTGAGGTAGTCAGGTGATTGCGAACAAGCTTGACCTTGGTCACCCTTGTGACCGACAGAGCCGGGTCTGCCATCCAAACCTGGAGCTCCAGCAAGACCAATTTCACCTCGCAATCCCGGTGGTCCTGTAGACAAATTAGCAATACGTTAGGTCAGACATATTTTCTGGGTTTCTTTCAACGACTACGAACCTCTTGGACCTTCAAGTCCTCGCAAACCAACCAAACCAGTCTCTCCGCGAATTCCTGGTGGGCCTTCAATGCCCTTTGGTCCTGGATAGCCTTGCGCTCCTTTGTCTCCAGGACGACCTGGTTCTCCTGGTGGGCCTGGTGGGGACACTAATCCAGATTCGCCTTTGTCTCCCTTTTCGCCAAAGGATCCATCGCGACCATCACGACCTCTTGGACCTGGCAAACCCTTCTCACCAAACAAGCCTGGAAATATTCAAAAGTTTTGTTTTAAAAAAAAAATTCGAAATCGTTGGATATTGAAAAATGTTCTTACCAATTGGTCCAGCTGGGCCAGTGAGACCTGACAGTCCCCGGTCGCCCTTCACTCCTCTGAGTCCGTCTAGGCCTGGTCGACCGGTAGGACCACTGTCACCCTTTTCACCCTGAGGTCCTTCTAATCCTGGTAGGCCAATATCGCCCTTTTCTCCGGCAAAACCACGTTCACCAACGGGTCCTGGAGGTCCTGGTCTGCCATCGACACCATCGAATCCTGGCTGGCCGGACAAACCACGCTCACCCTTCTCTCCGCGACGACCAATTGGTCCTGGCAAACCACGAATACCTGACGGGAAGTAAATCCAATGTTTTCATTATTTTGCTCTTAGATCGACAGTCATTGGTTCATACCTGCTGCTCCAGCAAGTCCCGACAATCCTTTGTCGCCTTTAATACCTTGCGGGCCAACCAAACCTTCACGACCATGTTTTCCGGAACGGCCGGGCAAACCTGTCGATGAATATTGGTTTTTAAATTGGTCACACGCTGGGGTTATTTATTTTCAAACCTTTCTCTCCCTTGACAGTTTCGCCGGTTAGACCAACTTCACCAGTATAGCCTCGTTCACCCTTTAATCCTGGCAATCCGTCCATGCCAGGCAATCCTCTGGGTCCTGAAGATCCTCTATTGCCCTTTTCACCGTCCAAGCCAGCCACGCCTTGGTCACCCTTTGGACCAACTTCACCCGGGAATCCAACTAATCCGGGTTCGCCTTGGTCTCCTTTTTGGCCCCTCAACTCAATAACTGGACCTGGGGATCCAGCTTCACCAGTCAAACCGATATCACCCTTTCCACCAATGCCACCTGAAATTGAAATATTAAAATGTTTTCTCTACTTTGAAGATGTCTCCTTGATGTTTTACCTTTTGGACCAGTTCGTCCAGCAACGCCTTTGTCTCCTTTAAGACCATCGAAACCGGGTGTGCCGCGATCTCCCTTCAGGCCTGGACCACCGTCGAAGCCTCGTGGGCCAGGAGGGCCCTCGATTCCTTTAACACCATCTAAGCCAGGGGTACCAGGAATGCCAGGTCGACCAAGGCCACCCTTGTCTCCTTTAAGACCTCTCAAGCCGAGAGCTCCTCGATCACCCTTATCTCCTTGCGCGCCAGTTAGACCATCTTTGCCATCGATTCCAGATTCACCCTTTTGTCCTAATTTTCATAAATCAATAATTGAATGCCAATCGAATTGAAAAGAGGAAATGATCAAATTACAAACCTTGAGCTCCTGGACGCCCAAATCCGGGAATGCCAGCATCACCCTTTGGACCTGCTGGTCCATTGATTCCGTCCAGCCCATCAGCACCGCGCAAGCCAGAAGGACCCGGCTCCCCCTTTTGCCCTTTCTCCGAAACGTCACCGGCATCACCTTTAGGACCAAATGGACCTGGAGCACCTCGGTCGCCTTTCTCGCCGTCACGTCCTGGTAAACCGTCCATGCCTGAGATACCTTGAAGACCGATGTCACCCTTCAAACCAGCTGGGCCAGTCAAGCCTGTCGGTCCTATATTTCAAGAATATTTTGGTGTTAGTTTCGCTCGGTAAACGGAAAGTCAATTCTCTCTTACCCGCAATTCCGGTCTCGCCCTCTAGACCTGGTGGTCCGAATTCACCTTTCGATCCTTTTTGCCCTGGAACACCTGGCAACCCACGGAGACCCGGGACACCCTTGGATCCTTGGAAGCCTTTCGGTCCATCAACGCCTGGTTCACCTCGTTCTCCCGTCCGACCTGGCATACCCACGATTCCTTGAACTCCAGCCTCGCCTCTCAAACCTTTCTCGCCACGAATTCCATCAATACCCGGTCTACCAGGTGGGCCTGATAAACCTTGTGGGCCTTTTGGACCTGCATCACCCTTGTCGCCATGGAAGCCTGGGGGACCAGGTGTACCTGGGGAACCATAGTCGCCCTTTTCTCCTGGATATCCTACTGGGCCTGGCAATCCATCAATTCCTGATTCGCCGTACAGTCCTTTCTCGCCCTTCTCTCCTCTCAAACCAGATAGACCTGTGGATGATTTTAGTGAAGTCGCTCCAAATAACAATTTACAAAATGGACTTACCTATTGGACCTGGAGGACCGGAAATGGATAAGCCAAGTTCACCCTTGGTTCCCTTTTCTCCTGGACGTCCGGGAATGCCTCTTGTACCGTCGTTACCTCTGATACCTGGGAAACCAAATGGCCCCAGATTACCTTTCTCTCCACGAGGACCAGGCAAGCCTTAAGGAAGAAATACATTTTTGTCAAATCAAATCAAGGAGACGCGCCAAAGTGCTAGTTACCTCTTGGTCCCACGGGACCTGCAGGGCCAGTCAAACCTGTGTTTCCTTTTGGACCATCATACCCTACTGGTCCAACTTCGCCAGGCACTCCTGGAGAGACAAAACATTAGTTTATCAGATTATTTCATTCATTCCAGAATTCGATCGAGCTCGTACCCGTGATTCCTTGGGGTCCCAATTCACCCTTCATGCCTTTCTCGCCCTTGCTTCCCTTGAATCCAGCTGTGAGCGTTGGTGGTGGGCATTGACCTTGTTCACCCTTGTCGCCGGAGAAACCACCTTCACCCTTTTGTCCCCTTTCACCATCACGTCCATGCAGTCCAGGTTCGCCTTTAATACTCAAGCCTTTCGGGCCTGGAGTTCCGTCTATGCCTTGTCGACCGGGGATACCGTCAATACCAGGTGAGCCTATTCTTCCTACATCACCCTTTGGTCCGGTTGAGCCTTTGACCCCAGCGAAGCCAGTCAAGCCTCGTGGTCCCTCATTACCTTTAGGACCGTCTCTACCACCATCTCCACGGTCTCCCTTATCTCCCTTCTCTGTCTTGATTTGATCCAAAGCTGAAATGGAAATCATCCGTTATTTGCCATTATTCGAAACAATGAAAAACGAAACATCAAATTATATTGACATCAAATTCAAAACACTGAGAACCTACCAACGAAAGCTGGATCACCGGGCGGACCCTCCTGGCCTGGTCTTCCGGGAAGACCATCATTGCCTGCTTTTCCGGGAGGTCCGGATCTTCCAACTAATCCATCAGCACCAGGTTCGCCTGGGTAACCGCGTTCTCCATGAGTGCCCGGTGGTCCAATAGCACCTGGCAATCCATCGAACCCACGTTCCCCCTTATCTCCCTTATAGCCTGGCTTGCAATCGGAGCATCTTCCGCCGATGTCACCCTTATCACCCTGGTCTCCCTTCAACCCTGGGAAACCATGACGTCCAGATTCACCCTTCTCACCGGCTGGACCTGTCCTACCAGGAATACCGGGACGACCATCGCGAGAATCTCCTGGCACACCAACCACACCCTGGAAGCCGCGTTCACCTTTTGTTCCTTTGAATCCCGGAAGCCTGGTGGAAGAGAATATTTTTCAGTCAAACTTGTCACGAAGTGTCCTGAAATGAAGTATCTTACCCTGGAATTCCATCTTCACCTCTTTGACCCGGTAATCCAATTCCAGGCAGTCCCGATTCACCCCGTTGGCCTATCAAAAATTTGATAGTAATCAACATCTTCGATCGAGAATGAGTGTTGCAAAAAATTACCTTCAGGTCCTGGTTGACCAGACAATCCCCGAGGTCCACCTACACCTGGTAAGCCGAGTTGGCCAGTTTGTCCTTTTTGTCCTTTTTCGCCTGGTGCACCTTCAGATCCTGAACGGCTGTAAGTCAAATTTCATGAATTATTTTCCGAAAAACAATTGGCAGTCTTTCTTCCTTATTGATCTTGGAAAAGAATCGTCTTATCGGCCATTTTAAATTACTTTTGAGGCCGATTTTTGAGGAAAAGGAAAAAAGTGTTAACTTACCCAGGAATGCCTGATCCTCCCTTAGCACCAATAGGTCCCTGGAAGCAAAAGATTAAATTACAGAGAATCCGTTTATTCAAACCAGCTTTCTTCTTACTCTTGGACCCATTTCGCCGGGATATCCGTCCAATCCTTTGGGACCTGGTGGGCCTCGGAAACCTATCGCGGTAACAGACTGGTTGAAAAACGCATTCGAAACAGAAAATCCTCTTCCATACCTCGTGGGCCTTTGGGACCTGCTGGGCCGGGTGTTCCTTTTCCGCCGCCGGGGGGACCTTGCGGACCGGCAAGACCTTGCAAACCAGGTTGACCTGATGCTCCAGGCTCACCTTTCAGACCATCCTTTCCGTCCAAACCATGTAATCCTTCAACGCCGCGGTCTCCCTTTTGACCTTGAGAGCCAGCTGGACCGTAACTACCGTCTCGACCCTAAAACCATTGAGCCTTTCAAATAACGGGAGTGCACAATCATTGCTCTTGGAACTTACACGTGGACCTGGTGGACCTGGCAATCCTTTCTCACCATGGATTCCAAAATCACCTGGCTCACCCTTTTCACCCTGAAAACCGCTTTCACCTTTTGGACCGATGTCTCCTTTGTCGCCATCGTCACCACGATCTCCTCTTGGACCAATTGTCTCTGTCGTTCCGCCGGCATGGGATTCTTGTCCTGAGATCCCCTTGTCGCCCTTGTCACCCTTGTCACCAGAAGGACCAGGTGGACCAGCAGTAACCACACAAGATAAACCCTTTTCACCTCTTGGACCAGTTTCACCTTTGTTTCCAGGATATCCTGGTCTTCCGTCGTTTCCAGGGGGACCTAAAAGATGGTATGAGTTATATCTGGTTCGAAGAAATCACTCGCAAAATCGGCTTACCTCTTGGACCAGCTTCTCCGGATGGGCCATGAGAACCGGGTCTACCTTCATAGCCAGGCTCACCCTTTTGACCTTTCAAATAATTATCGGGAAAAAGCGCGGGCTCACCCTTCTCTCCCTTGTCGCCGCCAATGCCACTGAAGCCTCGAGGACCAGGAACACCGTCGTAGCCAGTCAAGCCAGGCAAACCTACATCGAATGACGTGAAGGTTAGTTACGTTCACGGCCAAAACATTGTCCATTCATACCGTCAGTTCCGTTGCAACCATCAATACCGGGAATACCAGGTGCGCCGGGATTACCAATAATTCCGTGTAAGCCATCAATGCCGGGGAATCCAGGAATACCAGACTTGCCATGATCACCCTTAGGTCCTCGCGGGCCGAATGGACCGGGTTCACCCTTCAATCCCTTCGGACCGGGCAGACCTTCTGTTCCGGGGAAACCTTGTACACCTTTTGGGCCTGGCAATCCGGAAATTCCAGGTAAACCGCGATTGCCTTTTTCAGCAAAACATTTCGGTATGCAGCCTCCGTTTTGGGTGCAATTCTTTTTGGGTCCACTTGGCCGACCATTGGTGTCAATAATGTCATAACTACTGTCTACATGCAACTGAGGTTGCTCCGGCTCTGGTTGTCTTCGAAATAATCCGACTCCGCCACCAGCATCGTTCCAAAATTGCTACAAAATGAGATCAGCGGATGATTTGTGCCGGTTCAAAAATGGACAATTTGCAAATTTACCGCATTAATGTGTGATACAACGAACAGCAAGACTAGAGCTGTTGCCAACCTGGAAGGCAAAGAATTCAAATTGCTCATTAGTCAAAGACAGCTTGCAAGCGCTTAGCTTAATCGACATCATTTCCAACGGATGAATGAATGAATGAATTGTCCCTGCTCGTCAAATTCACTGATCATTTTGAGCCTATTGGCACCTTTTCCAGCTACCAAATCATATTTTTCTGCCAAGTTCAGTTTTCTCCAAAATTTTAAGATTGAATTTCACATTGAAATCGTTGCTTATTCAACATTTCTCGAATTTCCGCATCACACACACTTCTCGATCGATTGCATTCTTGGATTTGCCACTTGAATGATTTTTCGAATTTCAAAGTGGAAGAAAAATTGAGTTTTTTCCGATGAAAAAAGTGGAAAATAGACGAGTGAAGAAATTCCACTCAGAACAAAGCCGATTCTCATGAGATGATTTTTCATAGATGAGAATAGAAGCTCTCATTACGGGTTCATTAATTGAGACCGTCAAACAGTATTCGTGCGTGAAGATTCAACAGAAATCCAATGACAAAAATTCGCGCAGAACACATCATGAGAATCCATCACTTTTCCAGAGAAACTCCACGAAACACAAGCAACCTTCTCAGCGCCGTCGGCTCGATCTCATAACAACACATAATCCCCTCTAACGATCGTACTACCGTCGCACGCGCATGGTCGCCATGAAGAAATGTGAAAAACGTGAAGAATGAATAGTCCTTACCGGGAGATGGGGGCGTCCATGATCACCCCAGGCCTTAAAGGCCTCTTTTCAATTCAGTAAATCCTCTGGGTGAATGATCGCTCAGCGATCATTTAATCCAATAATTAATCCACAAAAAGTCGTTTTTTACGTTGCGTCGATCACAGTCAATTTCACAAAAGTCACTCAAGTCCTTTTCACCGCAGAACAATCCAATTCCTGAATATCAGAGAGATGTCGAAAAATGAATTTAAATCGAGGATCGCACAAAACCGTTGATGTTCTTCTCCATTCCGACAGCGCACCGTCGAAAGGCAGAAAAATCAACCGAAAATCACGTCAATCACAAAGTCAATCACCAAATCGCGATCAAGAAAGCATATTCGAAATGGAAAAATGAATAAAATTTCGACTGAGCGTGCGGTCGGTCGACAACTCAAACAAAAAAATTGAAAAAAAAAAAAAATGAAAAAAGTGAAACTTCAGAAAAATACTGGAAAAATGAAACGAAATAAAACGAAATAAAACGAAAGAAAAATCACAAACTCTGCAACAGAGTCTTCAAGGGGAAACAGTTCCGTTCGCGTACCGTTTTGTTTTTCGATCTTCCACGCTGGATCGTTCAGAACGTACTGTTCGTTGATTTCGAGCTTACGAATGTTCTGACCGCGTCAACGACAACGAAACGAAGACGCAGACAACAACCAAGACATAATCGTCACAGTGATGGCTTCGCTGGGCCGTTGTTGTTTTTGTAATCGACTGCTTCGGGAAAACGGACTAGATACCGAGGTCTGGAGACGGTTTTTGCGGGCGTGTTGGTGCGCTGGACTGAGCATGCATGCTCTCGAACCGATCGCACACAATACATTGCCGAATCGAATGCATACGATTATATAAATAGGCAATGGGCCGCAACACGTGCATTGCATAATGCCATCGAAGGGACACTGTGTGTCGGGGGCTACTTGCACTGGCATGAATATGGATTTGAGTCTCTTCATCAATTTAGTACGGCTTTAAACACAGTCCGATCTCGATGTATTCGATCG